>JARHVA010001261.1:3200000-3465000 GCA_037957365.1 Torreya grandis | reverse complement strand
TCAAAATTGCATAATTATAATATAAATACATATGCTCAAAAATAAAATGGAGATTTGATTCCCCTTTACAATAGAGAACATGAAAATTTATATATTTATATTTAAATATGGTTTTATCCTGACACGGCCCAAATTAAAAGGACATTGCATGTTTGTTGTAGTGACTAAAGTAGTTCGATGCCTATCATGTGGAGAATTATCTAAAGTAGTAATTGATAGTGATGTGGCAATGGTAATTACTTGGGAAGTACTAGTGGGCCTAGTAGAAATTTTCACTATTGTATAAACTATCACCTGAGGTTGAGGGCCTATAAGTGTGTTATGTGTGGTGGGAATATCTTTTTCAATAGCCTTAAGTTGTTCATATAAGGCATATGTAGTGTTAAATTTAACATTGATAATAAATAAATTAAACATGGATGTCTTGAATATTCATGGAATATCATCCATTAGTCTCTTGTGCTCAATTTTTGAAGCTCTAAATTTAGATTTAAGGGCTTCTACCTTGTTCACTTTGTCTTTAGAAATTAATCAATTATTAAATTTCTTCACTAGTCTGGTACATAGTGCCTCTAACCTTAGTTTTAAATCTCTCTACAATTTTTTTAAGTAATCCCTCAAAATTTGGCTTATTGTCCAATAGCTAACCTATAAGGTTTATCACATTGGTAACTCTCAATTTCTTATGTTTATTGGTTTGTAAATTTTTTGATAAAGGATTTTACCTGTTGGTGATAATTATAAACATTGTCTCTCATAGGGATCACATAATTTAAGTCCCATCCAACCTCTTGATTAATCATGAGGTTAAAGTGACTATAGTGTTGTAATAATAATCAATAAAAGGTGGGGAGAGGGGGGTGTGGGGTTGTGTGAATCAGTGTCCTCAAAACATTCATTCAATTCTAATTAAGCATACATGAACATCTAACAAAGCATATGTAACCATATAAGATCATGAAAACATATTACATATGTGGAAAACCCTAAAGGGGAAGAAAAACCATTGATATCTACAAATGTAATAAAATATTATAAGACAAAAACCAATTTTATTGAAGCACCAACTTCACATGGACCACCAACTTCAACTAGCCAAGCACCCGCTTGACTAGGCTTTAGCAAGCATCCAC
Source organism: Torreya grandis (assembly GCA_037957365.1). Taxonomy (NCBI): domain Eukaryota; kingdom Viridiplantae; phylum Streptophyta; class Pinopsida; order Cupressales; family Taxaceae; genus Torreya; species Torreya grandis. The sequence goes on along the minus strand of JARHVA010001261.1, from coordinate 3,463,867 downwards.
TTGCAAAGAGGTGCCAATCCCCTAGATGACTCAGCACCAACTCAACCACCTAATTACATTGATCACCTTTAGAAGACCTTACTAATCATACAATATATTATGACCACCTTTTCATCTCTTCTCTCTCTTTTATCCCTCTCAAACTGCCTTCTAGGCTTCTTCACTCAACTAAGTCTCTTCAAGATAGATTAGATAACATTACCTTGATATTTATCTATATTACCCATATTATATCTTTATTATAGTGTATTTATACCATTATTATGGTATATAGTACCTTTTTAATCTCTTCAAAGTGTTATATCCTTTGCTTGAACTCACTTATCCTCTAACTCGTCAATTAGGCCAATTAGCCCTTATTCTTATACTAGGCTCTTGCTCATACACCTCTTAGTTAGCCATTTAAATTTTCAAACTTATATTTTATAAAAAATAGGCCTATTTACATGCCAAAAATATGAATCAATAATTACATTAGGTCATCCATAGCTTAAATAGACCAAATCCTTTTTTAGGCCTTAAGGAGACCTAATTCAATTAGGCCTTCATTAGTACACATTACCCTTTGATCTACTTAGAACACTTTTAAACTCTAAAAATGGTAGTAAAACTTCATATAACACTAAAATATACCCATAATAATTTCATATTATGTCCATGACACTTTTTATTTCCAACCACCACTTGAAGCACACCATTAGCACTTTTTACATTAGGCATTCACACACATAGAAAGGTCTATCACGAACAACTGAAGATAATATATTTTTTAGAAACACCAAAATGAAATTAAATTACATAAAAAAAACCTAAAATACCTCAAAAAAATCATCAATATCATTATACTTAATTACATAGGGTAAAAGGACTCAAAAACACTCCTACAATTTGCTCACTCAGAATTGCCAATTTTCCCTCAAAGACCATTCATGGTGACTCAAACCTCCAACACCTGTATATAAATATTAAATGAATTTTTATGCATGTATATTATCATATGATATTATTATACCATTATAAAATATAAATATAATATGTTCAAATGGAATTATTGATCTTGCAGACCAATCTCATAACCTTATATCTCATTATCTCATATGAACCAGACAGGTTAATTTGTGAGTAACTTTTTCACTATAATCACTAACCTTCAAAACTTATACCAAACATGAGAATGTATTTTCATGAAAACACATCCCTAATCATCTTCTCATTGTTGCCTGGGTTTCTCAATGTTTGCATCATTAGGCATGTTAGCAACTAGCTAACTTGGATGACCAGTTTAGCACACTTAAGGGTTAGAACCTATAAATAAACCTTTATATACATACAACATGAGTATTAATTTTCATCTTCCATTTATTTTCAAATTGTTTCCAATATAGCTTTTTATAACTATAACTTTTTGAAAAATAAGCTTGTATCTTATCATTTTCTCTCTCCTCTCTCTAACCACCACCACCTGGAGGTACTTGGGAGAGTTAAATACAAGATAAAAACACTTACCTAAGAATTAAAAACCATAATAATCACTTTTTAATCATATCTTCAACATTGGTTGACTATTAGGGTTCTAAGAAGGTTTAAACACACTTTCACTATTAATGATTGTTCATAAAGCATAGTCCCCCAATCCAAAAACTAATGCCTATAATTTTTATATAGGACCATTCATCATCTATAATTAATATATAAAGTTCCAATGCAGAGTTTATATGTGCCAATGAACACTTGAAGGTCCTTTTCAGGTTTGCATGCCTTCATTTTGTGTACTTAAAAGACCTCAAAACCACTTTTTCTTACAACCCATGACCTCAAACTTTGTTATAATGCTTGAAACAATATATAATACCTATGAAAACACTTAGATATCTATAATTTCCTTGGAAAAATAACCTCATACCCTATTAGGCCATACTCTCTCTCTCTCTCTCTCTCTCTCTCTCTCTCTCTCTCATCTCTCTCTCTCTCTCTCTCTCTCTCTCTCTCTCTCTCTCTCTCTCTCTCTCTCTCTCACTCTCTCTCTCTCTCTCTCTCTCTCTCTCTCTCTCTCTCTCTCTCTCTCTCTCTCTCTCTCTAGACCTTGACTTATAAATCACATTAGGCCTTGAAACTGACCTTCATCCCTCTTTCCATGTGCTCTCCACCTCACTTGCATAATAAATTAACCTTTATAATGCTTAAATAATTCCATACATCCTTAATATTCCTTAAGAACATATCATGATGCCTCATTAGGCTAGGAAAGGTCTAGGAGTGGTCTAGGTACAGACTTGGTCTAAAGGTTTATCTTGAGACTCACATGAATACTCAAATTCCTCATATACATGATCAAGAAACCACATAAAACTTATCATTCATTTTTTCATTCATCTCACCAATCCATCATGCTCCTTTATGCACAATATTAGGCATCCTATGCACATACCTTCTTAAGACACAATTAGGCTCAAACACTTGACAACTTTGACAACAAGGACCTTCCATGCTGACCTTCACATTACTCATGTAGTCATAAGAACATATACCCATCATCTCTCAAAATCACTAAAACACTGATCAATATTCTCTCCCATAGATACACTCTTTAATGACCTCATGAAGACCTTCTCAAGAACCTTTGACATCAATGCCAAACCTCAACAACATGAACAATATTTAACATATAGGCACTACTCTTGGAACTTGATGCCAAAAAATTTAAGACCTTTTCCAATTCTTTCAACTAGTTCCAAAAAGTTAAGTCCCTTCCCCATTAAGGTTGGGATTCACCCCTGAAATCTCTTATAAAGTTCAGGATGTCATATAACCTCTTGAATATGCTCTAAACATTTTATACTATCTCTCTTGGAGCCTGAATGATTGCAAATTATAGTTACCCTACCAGGAAGAGAAAAAGTGAAGAATAAATTGAACTAAGAATGATAAAACCTTATGTTATAGTTACACTACTAGGAAGAGGATGCATTGAAGAATATTGAGAGCCAATTTTAATTATATATTCTATATAATAATAACAATACTCAGATCCATTCGAGAAACATTGAAAGTCATTTTACACCTCATATAATCAAGTGATGCATATAAATATGAACTACCTTACCTTGATAATATAGGAATGAAGAGGTGTGAGCAGACCTAGGAACTAATGTCCTAGAATGTTGGAAATTGTAATATTCTCTAAGAATGGTATGCAAAGAGAAGATACTCCCCTATAATAGATGAGGATGTAGATATCTAAAAAGGTTAAATAATTTCCATTTTTTCCTCAACTCAGATTGTTCTTTTAACCCAACAACTCTTATATAGGATGAAATGTCAAACCTAATCCACAGATCAGTCCATAATAAAGAAGCAAGCTTGACATGAATATCTTTTAGCTAGGAAGATAAATGGTTAATCTCATATCTAATTTAGTGGATCACATACCTTAGTAATGATAGTCTTTCTGAATTAAATATAGAATTATTCTTGTAACAACATAAATAATGGTTCACTCTAACAAATTTAGGAAAAAACTTATGGTCCCAACAACTTTTTAAAAATTACAAGTTTGTAATCTTCTTTCCTAGCTTGATTCTTGACTTCTATAGAATTTTACCCTTAAGGAAAAATTTCACAGCATGAAGGGCATAAATCAAAAAGATCATAATTCCACAGTCCATAAATTATTGATAAAGGTTTATGGAAAAAACTATGTGCAAAATTTTTACTCAACATTTTAGATAACATTCAATGACCCATCATCAAGATGAGAGAATAAAATGATATGTTTGAAGACTTAGGTTTCTATTTAAATAAATTTAGCATTGAGGTGTTGTGATGTTGGGTAGGTGGGAGAGCAAAGATGATGTAAAGTCATAAAATTCTATAAATAGGATGTTTAAAATTAAATTATTGTTAATGGTTATTGTTAATAAACTAAAAGAGATTGCCTTCAAGGATACAAGTAATAAAATTATAAAAATTTAAAATGATAAAATTAAAAAGTTTTAAAATACAATTTTTAAAAATAAATTATATTATCATTTAAAGGATATTGAAAAAAATGATTTTAAATTTGATAATGAGTTAGACCAACTAAACAAAATTATTGGAGAGAAAAAATATTATTAAATGAAAAACCATAAAGAAAGAGTGATGATAAAAAAATGAAATTAGGAGAGTCAGAACACAAATGAAAAGGAAAAAGAAACCAAAAAGGGATAATAATTTAAAAAAACTTAAGATCAACAAAGCCCTCAAATACTGGGGAATTGTTGAGAAAATAAAAAGGGGCAAGAAATCTCAGAAACATTTAACACTTTTTAAAAAAATAATGATTGGACCCCAATATTTATTTAAATCTCGGCCACCATCCCTTTTCAAGTTGTTATCATACTTGAAATTTATTATGGCCTCTCTTACACATTTTTTAAAGAAGTGGTTCTCTAGAGCCAAAACTTTGGTATTCTTAGTGAAAATATGATGATGGGTTTTGACAGAATGTTCTGCTAAAGCTAACTTAACCTCTCTTTCTTTGTTTATATCTACCATGTGTTCATTAACCCTCATGCTGATGGAGCATCCCATTTCCCCAATATATGATAATCTACATGAGTAATCAATTTTTTACACTCCATTTCTTAGAGTTGGTTCTAAATTATGATTTAACCAACCTTCTAAATTTTTTGTGCAAGATAAAAGTATATTGAATGTTCTTACTCTTTATAATTTTTGTGATTTTATTAGAAATTCCCTTGATGTATAGGAGGAAATTAGTAAGTTTATTAAGGTTATCAACCATAATTATAGGAATCACAAGTGCATTCTTGACTGACTTGAAGGATCTAGTTATTAATTTCCCTCTATAACCATTCATCTTTAAAAATTTAGTCAAATATTTGATTTCATCTTCTAAATGATGTTAAAATTTTATTAATTACATGCTTAAAGGCAATATCTTTTATTTTTTTAACAACTATTAATATTAATTTAATTTTCAACATCATATTTCCAAAATTTTATGAATTTACATCATCTTTTTCTCCCACCTACCCGACATCACACCGCCTCAATGCTAAATTTATTTAAATAAAAAATTATCATTTTATTCTCTAAAATTGATGATGGTTCACATAATTTGATCCAAAATGTTTATTAAAAATTTTGTACATTTTTTTCTAGAAACCTTTATCAATAATTTATGGACTGAGATCTCTTTAACATTTAATATACAAATTGGACTAAATTTTGTCCATGCATCTTGATCTTGATCTGATAGGTGAAATCAATCTAAAAAGTATATAAATAAAAGGCCCATTTGATATTATAATCAATATTCTAGTGTAAACTTACTATGAAGAAATCAAGTAAAAAACATTGACATGTTTCACATTGATTAATCAAACCACTCATAGATAAGGGGAGACGGCATCGAAATGAACAAGCGACATTGATAAAGGATCTTAGCTCTACAATCCATACTCAACATGCTTACAATATAGCTTGTAGAATGAGTTCATGGGAAATATATAGCTTTTGGTTTGTCTTTGTATTTGTTTACATTCCCCTAGACCTTTCCCCATCTAAGGGATCAAGCTTGAAATGTTATTTCTTCCAATTTGTTTTAGTTTTGAATTTCTAATAATGAACTAACCTCTCTTGTAATCATGATCTACATTTATAATTTTCATTAAATGGCATTAAGAATGGTATTATCAAATTTTCCTAGGGTGATGTCATCATTTTTCAAGGGCATTCTTGTCATTCGTGGATCTTTAGCCATTTTTATCATTATCAACATTTGTCAAGATGATATCACAATTTTTCATGGAATTGTTATTATTGCATGGCTTTGAATTTGTTTTGATGATCTTTTAGTTCATCATACAATGTCATCATTTGACAAAGTGTTATCATTTTTTTCATCACATTCCCATCATTTGGGTGTTTCCCATCCATTTAAGTGTTCTCACCATTTAGCATTTCCTACCTATTTCAATGATATCATCAATGTGATCAAATTTAATGGTGATATCTCCATTTTATTGGTGATATCACCATTTGCAAGCATAATACCACCTCACTCCATGTTGGTCACTGATACTCATGGACTCACTCACCAAGGTGTATCTAATGTAGGATACATGTCATTTCACTCACAAGTCTCACATCCAAATCTAGAGCTCAAATTTCCAATAGGGGAGGGTGAAAATGAACTATTTTAACCCCCTAGAGGTAATTTTATAGCTTCAAAATTCAATTTTTTTACCCTGCACCCTCCCATTACATTCTTTTTCTTCTTTTAAGGCATGTAGGTGACTCTGTGATCCTTTTTCCCTCATTTTTTTCTAATTTATCTATTTTTCCACCTCTTCTACCACATAATGTCTTATTTTATTCATTTTTAGGGCACATCCATTACATTTATTTTTTATTCAATCCCTCAAGGGGATATTCTAATGTCCCCAAAGACATTTGGGACATTGATGTGAACTATTTTTTATAAAATTGAACAAAAATCAAAAAAACATGAACACATCATTCTTAAATAATTACAAAATCATTTTTAATGACTTTTTGTTATTTATTTGAAAATTCATTGCTTCATATAGTGTTTCATAATGCCCTTTAAAACATGGGTAAAATATAGACACTCCAATTAATTACTATCATGTTGAATATGCAATCAAAATGATTTTCTATGATAATTTGTAAATCAAGATATAATTACTGAAACACCCAAATTTACCCACACATTTGACATGCATATTTTAAAACACATTGGGGAATCCCTAGTTGGGGTAATGAACATAACCGATTTTTAGCTTCATCTAATTCACCCTGGGTCAAGTTGTTGTGTATGTAACATTTTAGGCAAATTAAATCGAATAGATATTTAAATTTTGATATTACATAAATCACATGGAAGCTAATATGGATTAATTAGCCTATCAAATCAAATTAAATGGTTAGATATAAAATCCATAGAAATTGACTAAATTTATAAATATAAAATATTTAAATATTTAATAAATATTTGAATTGTGACATCATCATGACATCACATAAAAAGTTGTCAAACATTATCATAAATGTAATAAAATATCAACATAAATGTAGAAATATAAGAATGCATAACAAATGCAAATTCAAACCCCAAATATTAATGAAATTTATTATTAAAAATCCATTGAATTCCATCCTCTCATCTTGATATTGATCCAATTGTTGGGATCAATTTGATAAGTCTATAAATACAAAGCCCATTTGACAATATAATTAAGTTTTATTAGTGTAAACATACTATGCATAAATCAAGTAAAAATATTTAATATCTTTCACATTGATCAAAAAATCCACTCATAGACAAGGGGATATTCCATCAAAATTAATAATTAACATTGATAAAGACTCATAGCTCTACAATCCATACATGAACACACTTACAATCTGACTTGGAGAATGAATGCATTGGAAAGGTGTAACTTTTGATTTTAATATTTCTATTTTTTTTACATTCCCCTAGACCTTGCCTAATATAAGGTATCATGCTTGAGATGTCATATTTTCAAATTTATTTATTTTTCAATCACTAACAATAAACTAACCTCTTTTATACTTGTGATCTATATTACTCTTTGCATCAAAGCGGGGAATGTTGAGTATGATGCCAATGTCAACACTTCATTTTCAATGTTATAATTAGTCTTATTAATGTTGTATTAGTATATGAGGTTTATTTAATATAGTTATCTCTTATATTTTTTTATTTTTTTACACTTTTCAATGACTTCCTAAAAATAGCTAGAAGTGCCAGTTAGAGTCTAGTTCACTAAATGTGTAATTAAATGAGATAAAATTATGATCCACTCATATATAAGAGGAGGGGCATGAATTTAATTATTATTTCAGTATACTTCCTATTTTTTAGGTAATTTAGGGTGCCTAGCTTGTCTAGTGTGCATGATAGTGTAATTGTTATGCTAAACTTATGGAGAAATCTTGCATGATGATCATATTTTATTAGTAAATGAAACTTCTCTTGAGTATATTTTTAGTCATATTAGTCTAATTTTAGTTATGTTAATTATTGTAATATTTATTTTTAAGCTTTCACTTGTCATGCTTTGTCATGTAAGTTCTTTGTAATTGGCTAGATTTAGTCTGTTTTTTTAATAAAAGATGTTGAAAATGTGTGTCCCTAGAATTCCTTTTAGAAATATTTGTGTATGTTTTTATTATTTGATTTTAATTTCAGGTATTCACAAAGGAAAACTAAAAATCTTAAAAATCCTAATTTGAATTTATTCAGTGCATATTTTGTCATCAATCACACTTAAAAAAATACTAGATTAACAATTAGTAATTCTAGGCAAGATTGGATGATCACTAGCTTCAATTTTTAAATTAATTAAAATGTGATTTTTACTCCATTCATACTCAAACCCTTTATGTAAACTTTTCAAACCATCTAACTCAATATCTTCATCACTATGTGAATGCCTTCCTTAAAACAAAGAATCATGCTTACTCAAAGTGTAAAGGAATATATTACTATGATAATATATAAGTTTAAATAGGTAAAGTTGTTTATATGAAAAAATACTACACTAAACCTAATAATTGATGTAATTCAGATTATAAAAATGTTTACCAAAGTAAATAGTAAAAATAGGCCTTACTACAATAAAATATGATGCTAGAAAAATTAAAATTGAAAAAGAGAGGGCTTTTTTTAATATTTATAAAGCTTAAAAAATATTTAGACTTTATGAGGCTGAAGTACAAAAAGGTTATGGAAAAAATGCATACATAACCTAAAAAAATTAGAATAAATTGATAACTTTGAAATTATGACCATTATCAGAGCATATAATCCTAGCAATGTGTCCTTATCCTAAATAAATTTAATGACTATTTTATTATATATTTGCTAAATTGAAGAGATGTACTCCTTATTTTTAAGTCATAATAGTTATCATACTATATATAAGGTGAAATGAGAATGAATTATTAGTGGTATCTTCTCAACTAATTGTCAAAAAAATATTCTTCAATAGTCTTCTATGCAAAGAAACTTTTTTGTCATGTTTATTTTGATTGCATCTACATATATAGCTCTATAACTAATAGATTCTTCCTAAAAAAATTTTAATCAATTATATCTTAGTATTAATTCACTTCAATAAGATAGTATTCAAGTTTTTCTATCAGTTAAGATTCATAAGCTTTAATATTTTATGAAAACTTGATGCGTTAGTTTTTTTTTAAATAAAATTCACATATATTTGAAATATGACTAATATAAAATTGGCTTTGTAGGTGATCCAGGTCCCATGGGATAATCAGTGGATATATTATTTAAATGGATTTAATATGGTTATGGATGGAAGTGAATTAATCAATGACAGATAATATGAAAGTGCAAAGATTTCAAATAACAAGGAAATCAAGAAAGAGATGACAACCCATGTAGAACTAAAATAGAAAAAATTTATTATATTGTTTAGTACACTATATATGAGAATAGGTTTTAGGTTTATGCATACTTCCTAACTCTATTCTTTTATGGTTCTACTAACTTATAAATAACGAAAGTGTACATTAATATATAATGAATGGAGATGAAGTGTTGGTTGAACTATTACAACAATTGATAAAACCAATTCATAACTAAAAAGTGTGGTGATGTCACTAACTATAATTAATTATGAGCTTATAGATAAGCAATGACATTTAGGATCTATGTGGTAATATAATATTGGAATTGAATTTAACAAATTAATGTGTAGGTGTAGAACCTACTGGTCAAGTTGTTGAAGTTAGTGCAATCTTTTATATACAAGAGTACTAATGCTATGAATAATTTAGTGACCTAAATGTTCATGGATCAATCACCCATCCTTAAAGAGAAATGGTATTCATTGAATTCAGTTGAATAAGAATATTTGGATACAAATTGGTAACCTACACTTTTGTAAATAATTTTATTTTAGAAGGCACATGACTTGATTTGATAATCTACAAGAGAGGGATCTCTTGTTAATGCATCTATTTAGCCTAGGTTTCAATGAATTGATATTATTTGTTTGGAATGTTATAATCTATATTTATATATATCTACTAAAGAGTTTATGTATTATCTTAAGTATTCAACAAGGGTGGAAAGTAATGCCATAAGATTTCTGCATTGAAGACTAGATGCAACCCAATGTAAGATGGAAGATTAAGATCAAAAAAGTAATATCCTACTTGTTTGGTGATGTTATAGGTCCCATAATAAAGTGTAATAATCATTACCTAAAGTGTAATAATCTTTAGGTAATGTCTTATTATTATTTCCTTTCATAGGTGTAGCTAGACTCGATCACCAACCTAGAAGGTGTGTGGTTTTTGGTGTTTCTCATGACAATGCTTTTATTTCACATTGTCCTATTACAGAATGGTTTTCACTTGAAATTGAAGATATTGAAAGTGTTCAATTAGTTGAATTAATTTTTAAAATTCATTTTTAGATAAAATATTTTACACTATTAATTTTGGAATAGGATAAGTTACATTGATGTGTGCCAAAGTTTGTAAACCCAAACTAGCCTAAAAATAGTTGTGTGGTAGAGCTTTGCATAGCTCTATTGTAACTATGCTAAAATAAAGATAAGATTTCATCCCAAGTTTATTAATTCTTATAATTTAATGCTATCATAAGGTGCACTATCATCTTATTTACCACTTTTGTCTATCTAATAGTCTATGGATTAAAGGCAATCACTTTATTCATCTTTGTGTCTACAATATACCAAAGTGTTTTCCAAAAATGTCTCAAAAACATTGTCTCTATCAGAGAGAATGTATTTTGGGATTCCAAATTGGATATATCTATATTAAAAGTATAATTGAGTTTTTTATAGATAAAATATCACTTTCTTATAGGATATAAGAATTGTTACCTTTAAGAATTTATCAAATACTACATAAACACAATCATTACCATGATTGGCAGTATGGAATCCTAAGATAAATTCCATGGAAAATGATTTCCCATTGTCTCATTGGAACTCGTAGAGGTGTGTAAAAATATTTATTTTTTGATTGGCTTGTAAATTTCACATGTGTTCTAAGACATGATATATTTGGATACATCATACCTAATTATTGGCCAAAATATATACTTCCACAACACCAAAAGAGTGTTTTCAACTCCAAAATGTCCTAAAATATTATAAAATCCTCCCATATAATTTGTGGTCTCTTTTCCTCATGTGGAATGCATAGGTGACCAAGGTGATATATAAGTCCATCCTAAAAGTAGAAATATGGAATTGAATTACCATAGAGAAAATTTATATAGATATCTTAAAAATATATGTTAGATGGGTATAATTTTGACCATGTGTTGACTTAATTTACACATTCATCTAATACAAAAAGGAGAGTTTGAATTGGTGGACACTTAAATAATATACAATTGGATTGGCACTTCCCTTTTATGATTGATGTTCAGATGGAACTATTGAAGATAAAAATAACAATTTTATGCCACTCTTAATGCAACTTGTTTTGAGTCTTCAAGAAATGGCATGACTTGTAATATGTGTGTATCACAATAGATTTTCCCAAAATATAATGCTTCCAATGCTTATATTCCTATAAAATATCTTAAATTTCATGATCATATTTTATGTAATTTATTACTAGTGGGGTGAAGATTTCACTATGGTAAGAAACTATATGACCATGTTGAGTGTGGATTGCTTCAAGTGTAAATTTAGAGGCATTAGTCTCAAGTTAAAATGATTGTTGAAGGTCTAGTAAAACAAGTATTGGTTTGAATAAATTCAATATTTAAAATATTTGAATGATCTTTATTATTCAGCTTCCCAAATGAGCTTTTATTTAGCACAACCTTTGGCAACTTGGTTCAGAGGCCAATTCACATGAGAAGATACAAGTAAAAATATCCTATATAAATTTTTTAATCTCAATCATTTGTGAAGCTCTATGATATTATTTGGTTGTGTCCATACTTGGATAACTTGATTCTTGGTTGGGTTCATAAGTACTCATTTTGCATATACTATATATCCCAAATACTGTATCTCCTTTAAAATAAATGAACATTTCTCCATGTTTTCATTCACATTGTGTTTCTACAAGGTGTTAATCACCCACTCTATATGGTGTAGATGTTGATCCCATGTTTTTTAAGATTAGGATGTCATCCATGTAGACTACAACAAATGGAATAGTGAATGTCCTAAAAATGTCATTCATTATTCACATGAATGTAACCAGTACATTGGTAAAACCTAAGGGCATGACTAACCATAAGAAAAAATATCATTTGGTCTCAAAGGTTGTCTTCCATACATCTGAAGGATCAACAAGACTCTAATGATACCCAAACTTAAGATTGATTTTAGTGAAGTATGTTTCACCATAAATCTATTCTATTAGATCCTAAGTCCTTGGAAAAGAATATTAGTTATTCATTATGATCTTTTTGAGAGCTTGGTATTCAATTCCTAACCTCTATCTATCATATTTATTTGGCACAAAAAAATTGGGTTATGACAAGGTGATTAGTTGGGCCTAATCTATACCTTGTCCAAAATTTCATGTATTTATTTTCTAATTTATTCATTCTCTATAAAGGATCTATGGTATAAATAATCATTATAGAGATGTAGTTTAGGGATAAAATAAATAGTGTCCTTCATTACACATTGCATAGGTACTTCCCTTGGTAGCTGAAATATATCTTTGTATTATTCCAACTTAAGATTCAAATATGATGCTTCTACTATGAGTAATAAAGGAACCATGGTAAAAAAATTATAACCACAAGGAATTTCTTGTGTTCAATTCTTATCATCAAAATCAAAAAAATTACTAGATGTGACAAGCTTATTATACTACTTAGAACTAATGAGTGATAGCTTAGGAACTACTTATGGTATGTGTTATCACCTATCACCAAAATATATGATAACATTTATAGGATTGTATTCAAAAACTACATGTAAATGGTAAATATATGGTTGAACACTTAGAACATTAAATACCTCTAATGGAGTGACATCACAAATGATTGTGTCTTGAAAATGCTTGATGTTATATACCAATCAACACTATTAAGTAATGTGTCTTAAGATCCCAAAATGAACCATAGAATAGAGTATTATTTTGGATGAAGTGATATTGGCATGTTCAATCTATAAAATACTTCAAAATGAATCAGGTCAATTTTTAAAAATATATATCGATAATTAAGTGCACTCTTTAGGAATTGATCCACATTTGAAAATGGAACAAAAAAATTGTTTCATCTATTTCCATAGGGACAGTAGAGATGTTTTAGGTACCCAACATGGTTCTAGGGTAAGTAAACATGATCTATTTACCTTTATCAAATGGTGTTATGTTTGTACTTATGGCTTCAATTTGTGCAAATAGAGTATTCATAACACGACATTATTTATTGGAATGACTACTAGAGTTATGAAGTAAACAGTACTTACCAATCTTGGAATGCTTAGTTTGATCATTTGAAAATCATTGCTTATTATGTGGATGGTGCTTAGATTTATTACCTGATTTGGAATTCTACTTAGAAGCTGTAGATTATTGCTTGGTTTAGGACTTCAAATCTTCTATCTTAGTTTTGGCCTTGACCTTTACTTCAAACTCATATGAATATATGTAGGCTTTTCTGATTGAACATATATATAAGATATCCATATCTGACTAGACATGAGGTCTCAATTATAACATATACTTTAAAACAAAAAAAAAATTATGAATCTCATATCCTAAGTTTTGACACAAAAGTATGAAATGTATCTATCTATTACTACACAAATTAGTCATTGCCTTAGTGTAACTAAGATAAATTGATGTATTGGTCATCATAGTTTCTAATAGGATAATAATTTTCTTTGAGTGATTAAATGAACCCATTCCATGTCTATTTATATGTCTAAATTGAATTCATCTTCATAATTGTCATGTGAATTAAAATAATTTTTCCATAATTTCTTTATAGATAAATAAACTTTCAAAAAAGTGAATGCAATATTTTCTTAGTTAGATAATTGATTAATTGTGTAGTATGAATAGATAAGGTTAAGCCATTTATCTAGTTTATATGTATTTATTTTGCCTTCAAATGGAGGGATGCCTAGATTAACATGTACCTTATATTGAGTTTGTCCAAATGGCCAATGAGAATGAGAGGTGTTAGATTGATTGTATTGCTTGAGAAGTAGTGATAAGTGAATAATGATACTTGTTCATTAAAACACATGACCTTCTTCCAAATATTCTCATTGTCTTTGCAATGCATCCTCTATCATTTTATATAACATTTCTAAACTTTGTGTTATATGAAGATTTGTATCCCATTTGAGGATGTGAAGGAAGGTATGATGAAGGGTCACGAGTATCAATCCATGGATTCTTGTAATAAGACCTTGTATGAGTGGGCATATAAATAATTATAGATTTCATATACACAACAATACTAATTGGAAAGGATATAAAGTGTATATGCTCTGATACAACTAATCTGGGGCCTAGGGGATACTTGATGGGTAACCTACTTAAATGAATTTTAAAGGGTTATGTATGGAATAAAATTATTGAATGATAGATAATATGAAAGTGAAAATCATTCAAAGAATAAAGGAAATCAAGAAAGATATGACAACCAATGTATAATTATAATATAAAATTTGTATTATGCTAAGTTTTGTATAATATCTATGAGAACAAATGTCTAGTGTCTACATCTTAACTTTATTCTTATATGGTTTTTCTAACCTACAAAGAATGAAAGAGTACATTATTATATAATAAAGGGGGATGGGTTGAAACATTAAAAAAATTTCTAACCACCACTTGATAAGTGAATAATATGATGACGTAATTGAACACCATTGCTAATGAGTTGTTGGTTACAATATTGACACTACATGAGCTATTTGGTAACATAAGAGTGGAATTGCATTGATAAAATTGACACATAGGTACACAAATTATTATCTGAGTTATTGATGTTAGTGCAAGTCTTGATGTACAACATTGGTAACATTCAAAATGATTTAGTGACCCAAATCCTCCTAGATCAATGAGGATCTCAAAACTTTGGATCATCCTTGATCTAACAAAATGAGCTATTTTTAAAAGGAAGAAGTGATTTCATCATCTAAAAATTCATCACAACATCAGATCTGATAAATGTTCCTCACATTTCCTAATATTATATTTATTGATAAGTGAAACTTAAGGCATAAAGTTATGAAAAGTGGGACCCATGATAAGTATGAAAAATAAACAAAACTACATTGTAGTTGTGAGTCAAATGATAAAATATTATGAAATATATTGTAGGTTGTTAGACCATATATAGATCTATGGCATGATCTATTCTAAAATATTTGAGATGACACAAGGATAAAAAATGTCTCACACAATTGGATTAGTTTCTTCAGCAATGATCTCAAGCCATAAAATTACCAATAAGGAAAGATTCATAAGATGTACTATCATCCTATTTACCACTTTTATTTTTCCAATAGTTTATGTATGAAAGGTGTTCAAATTATTTAGCTTTGTGTCTAGCATAGACCAAATTAATTTCCAAAAATGGGTCCAAAAAATGTATCTCTATCAAAGAGAATGATTTTTTAGATTCCAAAATGGATCTATACATATTGAAAGTATAGTTTATGTATTTATAGAGATAATATTACTATTGATGTGGGTTTTATACACACCAAGAACTCCTATGAGGCATCCTCTAATGTTTTATTATCAATGAAATAGATTAACTCCAAGTCAATAATTTTAGGGTATTAGGTTTTCTAAACAACCTGATGGTGGAATAGCTTTGAGTAAAGAATTTATTTACCTCAGATGGTCTAGATATGACATGAGTCTAGACCTACTTGAGATGAATGGATAGATAAATCTAACCTAAAATAGGTAAGATCAAATAAAACTCAAAAAATGAAGGGTAGAGAAAAAAAGAAGGTTTATGAATCAAAGTCAAATGAAACCCTTATAAACTAGATTTTTCACTATGGGTTGGACAAGTAATCAAAGAAAAAATGATTGATACAAGTTACTATTAGCACACAAAATAATTAACCATAGTTTGGATTCCAAAAGAACTAATCACAATAAACTTTAATGCTCATAATCAAAGGTTGTTACATTTTTAAGATTGCAATAACACATCTATAAAGATAGATTATGATTATTAAACACAAAGCATTCAAATTAGCTATTACACGATATGAATAATTACATAAAATTAAAATTATATGCAACCCAAAGACTAAAATACCTTAATAATATAACTTATTCAATGAATCAGAGGTTTGGAGAAGAACAAAAAAAATCACATCCAAACAAACTTGAAGAACAATCTATAGAATTTATTATTTATCTTGATAGCCAAAACAATTCTCCTCCCTTTCGAATCAGGAGGATACAAATATATATAGCTTAGGGATGGGTTGCCTCATCCTCCTAGTAATGTATAATTTTACAACTCCAATTACATAATTCATGCAAAGCATGCATGTGTAGGATAAAAATAAGATATCTAGCCAAAATTACATAATTACAATATAAATACATATGCTAAAAAATAAAATGGAGACTGGGTCCCCTTTATAATAGAGTACATGTAAAAATATATAGCTATATTTAACTATGGTCCCATCCTGCCATTACCTAAAGAAGAAGGAGGTTGCATTCTTTTCATATTGATTAAATTAGTTTAAAACCTAGCATGTGGAGGACTAGCTAAAATAACAACTAAAAGTGATGTGGCAATAGTTGTTACTTGAGAAGCACTAGTGGGCCTAGTAGAAGTTTACATTTCTATAAGAATTAAAACCTTAAGTTGAGTGCATATAGGTGTGCTCTATGTGGTGGAAACATCTTGTTCAATAGATTTAATTTGTTCATATAAAGCATATATAGTGTCAAATTCAACATTGATAATATCTAAATTGAGCATGGATGGATTGAATGTTTATGGAATATCATCCATTAGTTTATTATGATCAATTTATGAAGTTATAAATCTAGATCTAAGGGCCTCTACCTTGGTCATTTTGTCTTTAAAAAAATTAATTAATTATAAAATTTCTTCACTAGTCTATTACATAGTGCCTTCAACCATAGTTTTGAAGCTCTTTACAGCTGCTTTAAGTAATCCCTCAAAATTGGCCCTGTTCACCAGCTTTCATTAAGTGTTACCACATTAGTGACTCATATATCTCAAAATATCAATTGCCTCATTTTCTTGATTTGTAAATTATGATACCAAGGATTTTACCTATTGGTGCCAACTATAGGCATTGTACCTCCTAGGGATCACATAATTTAAATCATATATAGCCTCTTGGGTAGTCATGAGGTCCATGTTATTTTAAGCACTACTTCTAGCACTAGACACCAAGAATTTGAGCATCTTTTCCAATTCTTTCAACTAGTTCTAAAAATATAATACCCTTCCCCATTATGGTTGGGATTCACCCTAGAATCTCTTATAGTGTTTAGGATGTCATATACCCTCTTAGCTACACTCTAAACATTGTCTACTATCTCTCTTAGGGCCTAAATGATTTAAATATATAGTATCCTTTGTTTGGATTACTCCTAGATTCAATACATTTCATTCATTTCCTGCCATGTTGTATCAAAGAAAGAACAAAAGTCTTATATATAGTCATCAGGGTCATTGGGTTCTTTTTTTGCTTATTTGCCAAGGGAAATTAATTCTCCCTTTGATCGAATATTACTTATTTCCCTATCTTGTCCATTGTCTTCCTCTTCCTTATCCTCTATATGGTGTCACTTTTCTTATCAAAACATATGCTTATTGTTGGTATTTTTTAAGGACTAGGCCCATTATTTCCTTTGAGACTCCTTGACCCAAGAAGGGACAATGAGTTCTCCTTGCTCCTCAGGATAACTAGTATGTGCAGAAGTGATAGGTGTCAAAAATATTGAATGAATCATTGAATCACTTATTTGAATTGTCACTTTAATAGGTAGTTGATGAAAATTTCTCCATCCTAAGATGTATATTTATAGGGTAGTCTCCACCACATACCCTAGTCTATCCTATATTATTTAAAATTATCATAATGGAATACTTGATTTGAGTAGACTGAGTGGTGGATATGTTCAACTGGGTAAAAGGTCTAGGTGGTGCTCAGGGACTAAAAAAATAAACAAACTTCAAGCCTTCAAAAAGAAACTTTCTTTTATGGTCCTAAGATTCAATCATTATTGCAGTAGTTATTGAAGCAATTAAAAAATCAAAATAATCAAAGGTTTGTGGCCTAATTTGCTCAATATGAGAATGTGCATATAATTCATCATTTATAAGCAATAATTTTGTAATGACTTAAATGGGGAAATGGATGTAGCAGCAGAACTAGTAGATCACCCATTTACCATGTGATTATCTATAATTGTAATAGATGGAGTAAGGGAAGACACTACCTAATTAAAACCATGCATTTCTTTTTCAGTAAGAATATGTTTGCTTTAATCAGTAGCTAGTGTTTCCATTAGAGTGGATGATTCTATAAAAATAGATTTAAGGGAGGAACTTGGATCTATGGTTGTAGGTTTATGAGGAAGTACCAAATTTGGATCTTCTTTCAATAGAGATATGTGTCTGACTCCATTGTATTATCCTTTTCCAATAATTCAATGGATGTTGAATCATTTTTTTCATGATCCACTTCTCCCTTAACTTTTGGACTTATTATCTCAATTAATTTTGTCTCTTCACCTTCTCATAATATTTTAATATCTCCAAAATTATCTTCTTTGAACAAACACTCTTCTTTAGCCTGCCACTCCACCACTATCCAACACCTAGATAGGCTCCATTTATTTTGGTTCCTCCTTTTCCTCCTCTAATTCCTCATATAGATGAAATTCTCTAATAAATGGACCTTCAATAGGTCTCTCTTATAGTTGCACATTTTGAGGAGATATAGAAGGAGTCTTGGGATTTCTTTTATAAGTCAATATGCATGTTTGGGTAGAAATAAGGCCCTGACTTGAAATGGATGGGATGGGAGATGAAGGGGATCTATCAAATGGAGGTGAAATGGGAAAGGTATAACTGGTAGGGTGGAAGAACTAAAATTATAGGTTTTAGAGTAACAAAATAACCATACAAGAATATAGGAAGACTCGCCTATTGAACTATGGTCAATGGAGGTAAGGGTACCAAAGAAATTGTCATTGATTGTCCACCTATATGAGGTTAATTCCTTATATTTACTTGGAGGAACTTCATTTTATTTGTTAGATGATATTTTGGGTTTCCCTTATGAATCTTCTTCCTAATCTAAGGTTCCATCTCCCCTTAAGAGATACATTCCTCTAATAGACGAGCTTATGCTTGTTGTAAAAAGGAAGGATGACCATGCTCTAGTGATAATTGAGCCCAAGTATATGGACATTTATGGCTTGAAAATTTGTCTACCTCCTTCATAATTTTATTTTTCCATTCCCTAGTAATTGAAGGATCATATTGGATTGCCTAGGATACTACCATTGGTATTTATGTGTATTCATGTTAATTTAGACTTATAAATCATCTATAGCATTAATGAAAATTTGGTCATGTTCAAAACTATTACATCCATAGGGAATGTGGACTCCAATATTTATAAGGTCATTAAGTTATTGCCTCACTTTGTTTATGGGATCCCAGTCTTGATATTGTGTTTGATTTAAACCATAATGGGCCTTGACCTTGTTAACCAAATTGAGGTGCCTCCTCAAAGAGTATTGCATTTGGCCAATGCTTAGAGGGGTCTTGTGCTATTAACCTTTGTGTTTTTCACTTATATCCTCATCTACATTGTTATATATTTGAAATGATGTCTCATACTCTACCACCTTGTCAGGAACTAATCAAGGCAAATTCAAATGAGGGGCCCTAGTTCCCTCTATCCTAATTATAGTGAAATTGGGATAATATCAATATTATCCCATTTTTTAAATTCTTCTTTTTATGTTATCAAAAATATTAGACATGGAGTACCCATAAATGGATTTGTATACTAATGGGTATATATATTCTACAATTTTTTGTATTTCCCTCCTAAACTTGTAAACATTTAGTATGTAAAAGTAATCACATATCATATTATTTCTATATTCTAAATATGGTTCCCAAGTTTTTCTATAGGTTGTGTGTATTATTCCCATAATCACATCTACTACATAAGACATGAAATAATAATTTCCATTGGATGACATTTCATCAACATTGAACATATGTGCCCTAAGCTTAACACTGATAACCTCACCAAGTTCCATGATTTTATCATAGGTCAAAATGATATTTAGCAAGGAAGCCCATGCCTTGTGTACATAAGTGATGCTATAAAATCCATACAACCTATTCAACAAGGCCATGGATATTCTAATACCTAACTTTAATTTGGTTATGGGAAAAAAGAACAACTTCTAGAATATTCAATTTTTCACTTTTCTCCAGACATTAATTGAGTTTTCCTTCAATTGTGTTATGATCCAACCAAGCATTGGATGCGACCTAGTTATAATTCATTTCATGTACTGGTAGGTGTAGATACTTTTCAAATGCCTCCCCAAAAATATAGGATACCACATTCATATGAATCTAAATTGAATTCAATCTCTATTAATAGTACCATTAATAAATAAATCTCAAAGTAAGTATATACATGGCATTACCTTGGACTTCACTAATATATTGTATAACCCTATTATTTTGACTGGTAACAGAGCATTCACATAATTTATCATGTCCTTATCTAAGTGACATAGGATGAGTATGATTTGATGTCATCTATCTTATCCCAAAGATTAGAGTAATGAAGGAATGACAATGCTCACTTATTAAATATTGTGTGTAAATATTTAGGCCCTCCTATGATAGAATATTAATAAGGAGGTTGGTTTGATTCTTAGGATGAAGAATCCACTATTATACTATATAATTTATGGTAAGCTAACTAGATTAATCCACAAATCCACTTAGTAATAAAATTAGGGATTTTGATAACTTTGTGGTTCAAATTCATAAGTTATAGCTTGTTGATTAATGACAAAGTGATTTAATGTTATTAATATTTTGCCTCCATTACTTAAAACTTGAGACTTAAATGCCTAATTTATGTGAATTTAATACAACAATGGTTTTTATATTTATTTCCTATTTTGATTTGAACTTTTACAAGTTAGCTTTGGTAGGTATATTTTACCATGTGGTAGTTTTTCATTCATTGTGAATGTTCAGTCATCATCACAAGGAAAGTGTTTATTTATCATGTATTGGCCTTTGCCTAGACATCAACCCTTGAATTTTTATTTTAGTATCCATCTCCAATATTGTGACACTTGTTTTGATCTCACTTACCTGGGGGTTTTTATCTTTTTTATTCCTCTTTGTATGCTCCCTAGGCTATGAATTAGTGATATTTTTCCATTTGGCATGGTTTTGAGACTCAAAGATTCTTTGAAATATAAATTATGTACTTATTTTTGATAGCCAAGACATGTACAAGATGGTGACACATGGAGAAATATATGGGATCTATGGTTCATAAAACTTTGGCTTTATACTTTTGAATGATAAGCTACATGTTTTTAAGATGATGAAATATAGATATCTCTTGGCTCTCTAAATATTGTTGTATTTTTATATGATACCTTCCTCTTAATAAGTCTTGGGTTTCCAAGGTTATGACATGTGGACATTCTTTAGGAGTCTAGAGAAAAAAAATAGAAATGTACCTTCAACTGATAATTTTTGATTTGATAAGATCATGCCACATGGATGGTGTATGGAATCAAAAATGCATCAGATTCACAAATCAATCCTAGCTCAGAGAAGATAAATCGTACTTACACTTTCAATTGGGGATACATTATATAATGGGGAACATGACCAATATGGATCTATTAGACCCAATTATGAGATCTCTTACCATAATAAGATCACTAGGGAGAGTTCCAAAGCCTCTAGTCAAGAAAAATCATGTAATAACCCTAACTAAATCCTATGTTTTCATATTCACTATAATAATAAAAATTAAAGAAAAGAAATATAATCTAGTGCTCACCCAAGCTTATGGCACAAAGTGGGGATAAGTAAACATGCATAAGAGAATCTTAATTAAGCTATGTATAGGTAAGACCCTAATACATGGAGAAGAAGAGTAATATTATTCAAAATCCAATACGTATGCTACTTTTATCTACTAAAGAGAGGAGTAAACTTAGAGATACTTACTTGGAAGATGAACCCATTGAGACTCAATGTCTCATTTAGCCAAAAGTGATTCACAAGAGGATTTTGTGGTTTTTAAGGATCACTAAGAAAGGCCAAAGCATCCAATAATTCTCCACAAGACTAGATTCTCCAAATAAAAACCATAAGCTAAGACTCCTCAAGTAGAATGATCAAAGAGCATATTGTAAATAAGTACGAATGAATAATAACTCTTGATGTATCTCTAATAATGGCAAATTGGATATGTTTATATATAGGTGGATTTACCCCTAATCCC
Source organism: Torreya grandis (assembly GCA_037957365.1). Lineage (NCBI taxonomy): Eukaryota > Viridiplantae > Streptophyta > Pinopsida > Cupressales > Taxaceae > Torreya > Torreya grandis. Next base: position 3,441,281 of record JARHVA010001261.1, on the reverse strand, counting down.
TTTTGAAAGTTTTTGCCGAGAGGGTCAACTCACTCGATCTAGTATAACTATTGATAAAAACTCATAAGGTCACGAGCTACATCAGTTAAGAGCTGACCTAGACGCTAAATGATTTTCACCAATAAGAGTACAAGGTCAACCTAGTTGACCTAGTCATGTAAACTATATAAAGGGGTTTTAGGTTAGGAAAAGAGGTATGAAAAGTAGTAAAAGACTGGAGGAGTGTGAAAAAGAGGATAAATAGCTTAGGGTAATGCTTTTAGGAGCTAGTTGGATTGGTTAATAAGGGACAACAATGTTATGAAGCACCAATGGTATGCCCACCCTTTTCTTGGTGCACCCCTTAGGGTGTGCACTTAAAGAGATTGAAACTTAATGGGTTCCTACAAGATAAAAAGTATCAGTAATTTATAAAGTTAAAAATATTATGTGTATACATATTTCCCACTCAAATATCATCATGTGTCATGCAGTTACAATAGGGATGGTGCTTTGAGAAAGAATAGAGTAACACACAATGCTGAGGCTAAAAAAGATCATGGTATTTCAAAGCAAAAATAACTAAAAAATAAATGTATGCATACCTTGACTTACCTTTATCATTGGATTATTTTTTGTTGTGTTTTTAGTTTTGATTGTGTATGGAACAGATACTACTTTTGACAAACCTAAAAATACAAAACTAAAGATTAAAATCAATCAAATATAGGAAATCCAAAATAATTGGTGTTATGTAGATGGGATGTACTTGGAAATTTGGCAAGTTGAGGTGACAAGTGTTATGTTAGACCAAATAACCAAGTCAAAATTTAGATTAAATCGAGTAATCAAAAAAGCTAAGGCTACTAAAGTTTTAAAAACTTAAAAAAGTAAACCTTAAGTAAGAAAGGCAAACTCACCAAGTCAAACCAAGGATACATATCAAAAGGATGGTAATCAAACATCAATGTAGAAGTAGTAAAAATCCTTACTTAAACAAATATGGAAAAGCAAAAATGGTAAAATAGCATTGATGAATAAGTAGTAATAATCCTTACTCAATCATCAATAGAAAAAGGTGCATAAAAGGGGAACAACATTGATGAGTGAGAAGTAACAAACCAACCTCACTCAAAAATGGAAAAATTACATGAAAGTATAAATGGACTCAAGTGTCCACAGAAAGGGTAGTTCAAAAAATGATAAGTGGTAAAAATAAATCAAGGCATATCTAGAAATGTAAATCCATGATATAAATAAAGTAATCCATAGTTTCTCAAACATATTGTTTTGCTCTAAGGATAGATAAAATTAGAATAAATTAGTTCTAGTATGTTTTTAAGATGTGAAAAAGAAAGAGAAATAGATTTGGAATTACAATTTGCCTATCAATGGTGAAATGAAATCAGTGGAGGGGAGAATTAAAGAAAAACTAGGGTAGACAAACTCTTTATCAAATTCAAGACACTCAAATTAGGTTTGTCAAAATAAGAAGACTTTTGACCTTAAGGACTTTGAATAATTTCTCTTAGAAACACAATTTGTAGGTTAATAAATGAAATATGTAGATCATCCCATGAAGGCTATTTGCATGAAAATTATAATTGACCTACCTTCCCACAACATGTTCCCCATTCCTTAGGACCCCTTACAGAGCCATCGATATACTATAAAAATTGGGTACTTATGTTATAAAGTAGGTATCACCATAGAGTACGTTGAATTCTCCTATTCCAATCTACTAGCCTACCATACCCTAATGAACTTCAGCTCTATTATGAGTCCAATTGTGGAGTTTGAGCTTAAATCAGAGATAGGAGATGTACTTGTAATCATGTCTTTTGATGTGATATTGACTTTTGATATTTATATGTTTTCTTTTGTATATCATTACCTTTTATTTCAAATTATTTGGATTTTAACTTTTTTGAGGTATTTTTCTATTCCTCCCTCATATAGATTTGGAAAACCAAACATGGGTGCTAAAGATGACTTTCATTTTAATATTTGGGACTTGGTTGATAAGAGAGAGAACTCAAAGATCATGGTGTCTAAGAGTCTCATAAATTTAGGTGAAATAAAAGGGATATATTGACGTCAACCTTGTTTTATCTAATGTGGATTGAAAGGAAAGGAAATCAAGAGGAATGGAACATGAAATAATTTGAATTACTTCAAATCACAAAAAAATGTGAAAAAGGGATTAAATGATAATAAAGTGTGATTATTTATCATAAGAATGAGTAAAATGGAGGAAAACATGCTAACATAGAATGTTGTGCAAATTTCATCCATCAAAAGAAGCAAAAGCTAAAGATTGAAATCAAGGATCAACATTTGTAACCATTGCAAAACACATTCTCAAAAAATTAATAACAAGATGTTGATTTTAGGATGAAGGCCAGGTCCTATCCATGGTCTTATAATACAAATCATAAAATAAAAACCCATGAAGGTGCCAAAAAGTATTGTAAAAAAACAAATGGGATAAGAAAAAGATGGTATTTATGAGGAAGGCTAGGTCCTATCCATGGTTTTACACTGTAACTCACAAAGATAAATCCAAAGAGTGCCAAGAAGTGTGTAAAAAGTATGAAAATAAAGAGGATTAATGTACATCATGAGGAAGACCAGGTCCTATCCACAATTTTAAAATGCAACTCATGAGAAAAAGGGAAACCAAAAGACCAAAGGGAAGGATTAGGGTTTGTGAAAAGAGAGAACTATTATAGAAGATGAGACCCATGTAAATATATTGAAAAAGGTGTTAGATAGATAGCATATAAAAATCATGAAAAGAAGGGAAGGATTTAGGCATAATATTTCTTGAGGAATTATGTGTTGGTGGGATCTTTGAAAACATGGCCTTCATTGGTTTGAAGGGGATAGGTACTTGGACCAAGAATATCTTTGACTAAATAGGGACCCCACCATTTTTGGGCATATTTACCTTCTTTATCATGAGTTTAGTCTAATTTAAGGAAAATATCACCAACATTAAATATGCAAACTATAACATGTTTGTTATGTTGTTTGGAAATACAGGCCTTGTATTGGTGATTGTATTACAAGGTAGAAAGATGGTGTTCATTAAGGGGATCGAGAGCATGAAGGTGAGATTTACATAATTCTTCATCAAGTATGATACCATGAAGAGATATATAGATAGGAAGTCTCAAATTCTAATGGGAGGACTAACTCAGAACCATAGACTAGAGAGAACAATATTGCCCCAGTGGTAATACATATGCTAGTGTGATAGGCCCATAGAGTAGGATAAAGATGAAGATGTCAATCTGTGTAGGTTTTATGAATTATTTTTTAGATAATTTTATTAAAAGTTATGTTGGTGGCCTCATCTTGGCCATTACATTATGGATGATAAGGTGTGAGAAATTTTTGATGGATTTTAAATTTTGCACAAAGTTGTTTGACATCTCTATTTTTGAAATTAACACCATTGTCTGAAATGATAGTATAAGAGACACCAAAGTGGAAAATGATTTGATTAAGGATAAATTTGGAGATGGTGGTACTAGTTACATTAATAAGGTGCATAACCTTGACCCATTTAGTAAAATATTTTATGGCTATGATTATAAAGACATGCCCATCTTGAGATCGAGGTGGTTTGCCTATGAGATCTAATACCCACATGGAGAATGGCCAGGGAGATTTGATAGTTTAAATCTCAACTAGAGGTGAATGAATTAAATTATCATGAAATTGACAAGGAATACACTTTTTATCAAATTTGATGGCATCCTTTTCAAGAGTGGGCCAAAATTATCCCATGCATAGGCATTTGTAGGATATACCATGTCTGCTACAGTGGCCACTACAAATGCCCCCATGTGCTTGTTCAAGAAGGGAAGGAACCTCATCTTACATAATATAATGAATCAAGGTACCTTCAGAATTTCTATAATATAGGATGTTATGTCAAAATACATACTTAAAATATTGTTTTCAAATGTGATTCTTTTCATGGGAGTGTATGTTGAGAGGATAAGTTTAGTGTTCTAGAAATTGAATGATGTATTTATACCATGGGCTTTGTCAAATGAAGAAAACCTCAAAATTTCAAATAAGTGAATCTTGTGGTTTAATAGAGGATGTATATTTTCTTATTTGTATAAGAAAAGTGGGATTGGTAAGAACTTGATGTGAATGAAAAAGAGATGTTGAAGAAGCAAGAGAATCAGCAATAAAATTTTGATCTCAAGGGATAGGCTCGATAGTGAAAGAAAAAAATATTTTCCAGGAGTATGTTACACCCTTAACCGCTAGCATATCTAGGGATATGTGTGGTCAACTTGTGGCTTACATATCTCTTTTATATTCATGTTACATTTATCTATGTTCTTAGTTAGGTCGACCTATGAAATAGCCATAGATAAGTAGATTATATATAGGAGGTAGTGGTTAGTCTTTGATCATAATTTTTATTATTCTACTCTTATTACATTTTTGTGGAGGTTTCCCCCTCAAAGTGGCTTTGCTATATTTTCTAGTATTATGCTCTGTTGTTGATTATTGCTATGTGATCTCTTATCTTTGCTTATTATATGTGATATATAATTATTCTCTATGAACATCTAAGTAATTTCATTACAAGTGGTATCAGAGCTTCAAATTGGGCAAGTTTTTTGTGGCATTTTTTTAGATCTAGTGAGCTATGACTTTTGCAAGCGGAAGGAGTGAAAAAACATAACTTACAATCCAGGATGAATTAATTTTTTATATTAGCGTAGTATTGTTTGAAACACTTTTTTGAAAAAATATCTAAAAAAAAGGTCTAGAAAAATAAATTTCCATTTACACATTTACAATCATTGGATTCATCTCGGTGAGATGATCATAATGATATATTCTACTAGTACACTTTTTTGGTACCAAAATTTTTCACCCTAGTTTGTAAAAGTAGTCATTAGATTTGTTTTAGTGAGGCGATCACAATGGTACTATCTCCTCATACACTTTTTTTGAGAAAAAAACCCTCCTAGGGTTTGTGTATGTTGGGTCCTACTAATCAAGGAAAAAAAGGGATAAAACTCCTAAGATGCCTTATAGGGATGATATGGAATCTAAAACTTTAGATCAGTTGATTTCTTAACTTTAGGTTGACATAAAGAGCTTGGTATTGAAGGATGACTTTATTTTAGTTCAAACTAATGTTTTAGGGATGCATAGAGAGATTAATTTTTTTCACACTCGATTACATCATATCACTATGCAATTGGTTGCCATTTCATCTCAGTTACAACCAAACAATCCTCTTTTTTATCATTTGGGTCCTCTTTCTCTCAACACTAACAACTCCAATATTGGTTTGAAACTGATGTTTCCAAAATTGGACATGTGTAAGTTTGATGGTAAGGATCCTTCACTTGGATTACCTAAATTGATATTTTATTTTATTTGCACCAAAATACTAGTTCTAAGAAAGTGATAGTAACGTCTTTGTATATGAAACCTTAGTAATTCATTTGGTATCATTGGTTATGTGCTCAAAATAAAAAGAATGGTGCTCCTATTACATAGTCTGTTAAGGTGTGGAGCCTAAAAGCTTCACAAAGGAGCATTTTGCAGTTTACAGGGTTACATAGTCACCGACGTTGGTCAGGAACGACTGACGTTGGTCAAGAGTAGTTCAGAAGACATCGGCATCGGCAGGGATCGACTGACGTCAATCACAGGCAAACAGGCAGGAACCGATGTCGGTTACCTGTGCGTCCAGAAACCTATTTCTGTGGACAGAACCAAGTGTTTGCATGTTGAGATTAAGTCATAGTCTTAAGTCCACATCTCTATTATTAATAAGACTGTTTTTAGAGCCCTTGTTTAAGTGGCATAACTGTTGGTTGTAAATGCATGCTCAAGTATCCTAATTATTATATAATAGGATAATTCTTCTTAACTTATTGCAGTATGGTATGTTGAAAGAACAGTACAGAATTGTATAGGTGAATCATTGCAGGTTGTTGGAGTTGACTGTACTTGAGAGAGAGAGCTCTTGAGGGATAGAGATCTAGAGAGAGATCTGTACATCTAAGAGAGGTGTGGAAGAAAGAAGTTTCTTCAATTGTATTCCTTCTGTAAAGAGTTTAATACAAGTTTTCAGGGTGGTTTTTTGTATCTCTTGTTCTTTTCTATTTATCATTCTAGTTACTTATCATTCTGATTTAATTCCATATTTATTGCTTTCATAAGTGTAATCAAATTGTTGGTTGATCTCTATCAAGTGGTATCAGAGCCTTGGTTGTAGGTTCAGAGCTTGATATCCAACAAGTGGTATCAGAGTGAGGTTGGATGTTCTCAGAGTGAGTTTGACTAACAGATGGCCCAGATCTGGTTAGTGGTTTGTTGATTACAAGTCATTCACAGGGTTTCTGATTGAGTGGGAGTATAGCAATGGTAGAAGAAGGTACTTTGTCTAATCTGCATCCTGGCTTGTATTCCTCTTCAAGCTCCCACTTGAAGACAACCCACCACACTCCTTATGGTGTTAATCCTGTGCTTGACTTTCTTCATTCTTAGCTTACCTTCTTCTACCATTGCTATACTCCCACTCAATCAGAAACCCTGTGAATGACCTATAATCAACAAACCACTAACCAGATCTGGGCCATCTATTAGTCAAACTCACTCTGAGAACATCCAACCTCACTCTGATACCATTTGATAGGACCTAAGTTCCCTAAAGCTCTAACACAACTTGTCAGATTTAAGAGCACACATGATTACCATTGTATAAGCAACTTAAACATGCAGAAATAACTAGAAGAACAAATAACTATCAATAAGAAAACACACAGAATATGAGAGGCAACACACAATTGTATTCAACTCATTACAAAGGAAATTACAATAAAGAGATCACACTCTTCTTCCACCTCTATGAGGCTTCCTCCTCAAGGGTTCTAAGTAATCTTCTCACCTGAGTAATCATCTCTCATAGGTCACAACTAACAACTAACACAAGCTGTTGTTCACCTCATTGTACCCCTATACAATTGAGTACGAACTGGTACTCCAAGTAGATCTCACCATGATCCTGCTCCTGATGTAATATTATCACCTTGATCTTGCTCCCCCACCGATCCTCTTCTGACCCTCGCATACACACATCCCTGTAGACCAACCTGATCTTACTTATCACATGTAGATCTCCACCATGATCCTGCAACACCCTGCATATCAAACCTGATCTTACATACATGGGGAATCTTACTTGATTCCACCATGGGAAGAACTCTCCAAGTTCTACATTTGGGTTCTACAAGTTCAACACTTAACAATATAGCCCATGATTCTATTATATAGATCTCATGCATACAATAATTAGACAAGCGGCTCAAAGACTCAAACTGGTCTTCATCATGCAAACTACGCGTTCACTTAATTGACTGTTCGTCAACAGTAGTTCTGACCACCACAGGCAACTGACGTTGGTCCCTACCTTCCTGGAGGTGACCGATGCCAGCCGATCTCCTATTAACACTGGTTTCCTTTTGCGCTTCCCTAATCGATGTCGGTTGTGGCCTGCCGATGCCGGTGACTGTCATGCTCAGAAACCTCCTTCTGTTTGCCTTAAGGTGAAGTTTTTAGCTCCACACCCTCACATAGTCTATTTTCACTGATGATTTATTGGATCATTATTAGAATAATTTTTATAAGAAATAATTCAACCATTTATCCAAACTACATCAAATAGGAACTGTGAAGGATAATATTCATCAATTTCAAAATTTATCCTTACGGGTGGAAGACATCTTTGACAAAAATTTGATTGATATTTTTTTGGGTAGACTCAAATATAACATCCAATTAGAGTTTCAGATGTTTAATCCATCATCTATATCATAATCTATCCCAAAGGCATGCATAGTAGAAGAAAAAGATATGGTCAAATGGAAAACTTTCACTATTGGTCATGATCATACCTTTCCAACACCATCATTTCCTCAACCCATCAGATTGACACCTCAAAAATTGAGGAGAAGAGAGCCAAAGGGTTGTGTTATGGTTATGATAGAAAATATATCAAAGGACATCATTGTGATAAAAATAAGTTGTTTTACATCGAAGGTGCCAATGAGGATGAAGATGATGAGGTAATTGGTGAGGATGCATAAGGACTTGAGGAGGAATTTGAAGACTCTCAGCCTACTATTTCTTATCATGCCTTTTCAAGTATTAGTACTCCCCAAACTCTTAAGTTGGTAGGTTTCCTTAATAAATATAAGGTCATTGTATTGATTGATTGTGGGAACACACATAAATTCATCAATAATAAGTTGGTTGCTTGTTTGAACTGTTTCATTTATCTCACTCTAGAATTTTAGGTCATGATTACAGATGGTGGTACTATCAACTATTTTTTAAAATTCCATAATATTAAGTTAGCCATGGGATACTACCTATTGGATTTTCCTATGTTTTTTATTTCCATGGGTAGAGTTGACATTATTTTGGGAGTACAGTGGCTCACCACTTTGGGCACTATTAAGATGCATTTTTAGGAATTATTCATGCACTTTCTAAGGGAAGGACATTTGAGCTAAGGGGATTAAGGGATAAATATCCAAAACTTATTATCTCCCATAAAATAACCAAGATTCTTTGAAATGGTGCTAAAATATTTTTAGCTCGCTTGTTTTCCATTGAAGTCCAACCAACTCATCCATCTACACATGTTGATCTGCAACAAGTGATTAATGCCTATTCTATTTTTTTGGTGACAAGATGAAAGGACTTCCACTTAGCTATATGTATGATCATGTCATCAAACTTATTCCTACTAGTACACCACCCAATAGTAGGCCATATAGGTATCCCTATGCCCAGAAAAGTGAAATTGAAAACATGGTATAGGAGATGTTGGAAGCAGGAATCATTCACCATAGCCAAAGAAAATATTCTTCACCAATTGTCATGGTGAGAAATAAATATGACACTTGGAGTATGCACCATGACTATAGAGAGATCAATAAGAACACTATCAAAGATAATTTTCTTATTCCTATCATTGATGGTTTGCTATATGAATTGAATGGTGCTCTTTATTTTATCAAGTTAGATCTATGTTGTGGGTATCATCAAATTTGGATCCATGATGAAGACATACCCAAAATAACTTTCAAATTTCATAAGGGCCATTATGAATTTATTTTTATTCCTTTTGGTCTAACAAATGCAACATCCACCTTTCAGAGTTTGATGAATACTAATTTTAGGCCATTTTTGAGGAAATTTATTTTGGTGTTTTTTGATGATATCCTTATTTATACTAAAAATTGGAAAGATAATTTACAATATGTGAAATAGGTACTCTCAATTCTGAAACAAAATCAATTGTATGACAAACCGTCTAAATGTACTTTTGGAGCTCATGAAGTTGAGTATTTGGGTCATATGGTTTCACATGAAGGAGTGAAAGTAGATCCTAAAAAAATCCAAGCAATGATGGACAAGCCAATTCCTAAGACACTCAAAAAACTTAGGGGATTTATGGGGCTAACTGGTTACTATCATATTTTTGTCAAAAATTATGGTAGCATTATAGCCCCACTTACCTCTTTGTTGAATAACGACTACTTATAGTGGATTGATATAGCTACCAAGGTATTTAAACAATTGAAATTGGCTATGTGCACCACTCCAGTGTTGGCCACTCCTAATTTTTATAAGATTTTTGTGGTTAAATGTGATGCATATAGATATGGTATGGGCATTGTGCTCATGCAAGAAGGTAGACTACTTTCATTTGAAAGTCACCAATTGAAGAGTAAAAATTAGCTCTAAATGATTTATTATTTTTTGAGGAAATTCATGTTTAATTCCTAAATAATAAAAGGGTCTAAGTAGGAGAAAATTAGTAAATAATATTCCAAATTAAATCTAATGATTGTGAAATTTAAATTCAATTTGACCTTTTCTAAAAATAATAGTGAGAGACAAAAAATTAAACTTATTTTATATTGATCTTACTAAGACAAGGTCTAAAAATTTGTGTGCAGACCTAAGACATTATCACAAATAAGATATTCAACTTTGTTTCTTGATTGGATAGGAGTGCTAAAATTAGACACCTTGGGATAAAATGCTATAGTCCTTCCATAGCACTATTGTCCTAAGGATCTAAGAATTTTGGGTTTTGTTCACCTAATCAGTGTGAGCCTGTGTACTAAATTTTGGAGCTTCGCTATCAATAGAACTCCCTATAGAGCTGATTTTTTATATGTGTCTTCTATGCACTTGAATAGAAACTTTGGCAAATAGGTAAAAGAGGTAAGTGTGTGTAAGATGCATGATATGTGATTCACACCTCATGTGTGGGCATGTTGCCTAAATACCAATACTCTAAGGAGGGATAAAGCCATATTTAGTTTTCCCTTTAAGAATGCTTTGTGCAATAGTGAATGAAAATACAAGAAATGTAAAAAATGGGTATGTTTGAGATGACTAGGGGCTGGTGTAAGGACTTGAATTATCTTGAATGTGTATAGGCTGGTTCTATGCAGCGAATAGGGAAGATTACTTGAGTGGTATTACTTGTATTCTTGCTTGCTTGAGTGATATTTGTTAACCCCTTTCCAAATGATCTTTGAATGTATTTTATATGGATATATTGGTCATGGGTTTGATGAAACTAGACTTAGACTACATAATAAACAATAAGAATCAAGGGGAAATGGTAATCTAGGCTCAAATTGTGATTAGATAGGAGCGTTGAAAGGGTACACCCTAGGGTCTAACACTATATTCTAACTTTAGAACTATTGTCTTGAGTAGACAGGACCTACGGGGATGGATTAGTCATGAAGAGAGGGTCCTAACTCAAATGTGATCAAGTCTAAAAGGCTATGAATGATTGGGAATTGGTGAAAACAATCCTAAGAGGGTTAAGATAGCAAGCAAGAGGGACCTAAGGATTGGGTGTCATTAGCCATGCTCAAGTTGCCATTTTTTGCATTTTATATGACTAGATTTGCCCCCCCTTTATTCTAATGATGCTAAAAAGTGAAATACTAGGATAAAGGAAAATAAAAAAGTGTACCTAAACTTACCTGCATAGGTGAAGTTGAAAAGGCTATGTGATGTTGAGTAATGTCAGATAGTGCATAGAGAGCACATTGTGCAAATGTGAATATATGAAAGGAAAATGAAGAGTATATTATTTCTTATTATATGAAATATAAAACAAGAACATACAAATCTAGGTAAGAGAGGGAGAGAGGAAGAGAAAGGAATGAATACACCTCATTGGATACATAAACCAATACAAAATCTATTGTGATGCTAAATAAGGTTGAGAAATGCTAGATGTGTTGGATGATGTTGTACCAAAAGTTATATCATGACTAAATCTAAGTGATCAATTCCCTAGAAAGTGGCTCAAGAACACAAAGGTTGGCCCTTTGGTTCCACATTGTCTATTAAGTGAAGCTAGATGATTCTGTGTCTGTTAATTAATGTTTGGACTATGTGTCCAATCCCTCTGAATAGGTGGCTCAAGAATACAAAGGTTGGACCTTTGGCTCCATCATTGCCTAGTAAGTGAAGATAGATGATCTTTCATGTGTTAATCAATGTTTGTACTATGTGTATAATCCCTCTAACTAGGTGGCTCAATAATATAAAGGCTGGCCAATTGGATCCATCATTGTCCCATGAAGTGAAGTTATGAATTAATATTGGTATGAAGAATTATGTTGTATGAGATGGCTTCTGAAGCCCATGAATTCTCTAGAAATATGACAATGTGGGGTGGATAGCCGAATGTGTACTGGAAACTAGGCCAATGTTGACCAAATTGAAAAGATGGAGATTAGGCGTGTATGAAAGCCACTCCAAAACTAAAAATTTGGCTTATGTGGAAGCCACTCAGGAACTCAAGAACATGGAGGTTAGGCTTGTATGAAAGTCACTCCAAAATACTGCCAACCACCTACAGATGGAGTAAGGCACGTAATTACTAAGAATGCTTGGGTAATGTTGAACTCAGAAAGAAAAGAATCAAAAGTACTATGCAATCTACTCCCAATCATTGGTGTCAAAAACATGGATTATGATCTAGAAGTTATACCAACTATTGTATCTAAAATTAGAAGAAATAACTGATCATGTCTTGCATGATTCCCACTATGTCTAGATTCTCTAAGAAAATTGTACAAAAAATTATTGATTCTAAACTACTCTGATTGTGCAAAATTATAGTTGAACCTACTTTTATACATGCTTCTAAAAAAATTAGCTTTTCTATTATTTAGATAGGAATGCTGAAACAGGACATCCTGGTGTCTGACACTATAGTCTAACCTCAGCATTATTGTCCTAGGCTAAAACTGATCACTATTTTGGATTTTTTACTATTTGCTTGGTTTGTCATATGTGGTTTGATGACTGGTTGTTGTTATAGTTATTTTAAAACTAGATTTTTCAACCAATAGGAGCTCTGATCTTTATAGAAAAACCCTTGTTTGTTGTCCCCTCTTTTGAGGGTATAAAATACGCACCCTATAATGATTTCCCTTAGAAGAAGAAGCACTAAGATTATGTTAAGATGGAAATATACATGATATAGTAATTATAATCAACAAGATACCTCAAGATATAGCATGGTTTGAATTGAGAGATTATTAGATCAACAGGGGTATACCTAGATAAATATAACAATGTAAGAGCATGTGCAATGTACTGGAATTGGATTAAAACTAGAAATGTTAGATGTTAGTTTGTTAGTTGTTAGTTGTCATGGAGGGATGGAGCATGATGTCCATCATGGCATCGAAGAAGAAATATAATGCATGATTTGGATCATGGCATTGCAAACAATTGAAAGCAATCAAGCAATAAGTACATAAATCAAGAAGTAAGAGCATACAAGGGTGTTCAAGGGGCCATGTAAACAAAGGGCATGGTCACATGTCACTCAAAATAGAAAGCAAGTATACAATTTATGTTCAAATGCCACATACGCATACAATTAGAGCAAGAAAAGTTGTCATAAGGCTCATAGACACATAGAAGAGTGAAAGCATAGGACATTGAAAAATGTCCTAAGGCACACACATGAACAAAAGAAAAGGACATTGGTAAACGTCCTAAGGCACATATAGGAGACAAGCAAGAAATAACAATGAAATCACATCAAGCTATGCTAAGTAAGAAGATAAATCATGTAAATACTAGAAAGCTACAAGCACATCTAACAAATCAAAGCAAGAGGGAAAGTATACAAGACATTTTTAGTACAAGACTAGGTATATGCTAAGAAATACATAAGTACTCGATTTAATGATATATCGATAAAGTAATTTGTGTAAGCTAGTAGATAATGTACATCAACATGATAAATTAGATTATGGAGTGTAGGAATGGCATAACCTGGATGGTGTAGTCATGTAGAAAATACCCCCTATGGGTTTGTATATCGATGTGTGTCTCAAATGTAGAAGTAGGAATTCTCCCTCAATGGGTAGAGTGAAGTAATCAAGTAGATGGATTTCACTGCACACACTCAAATAAGATCAAGTGAAGCATGGTAATGTAGATAAATTGACATAAAATAGCATGAAATAGCAATTGTAAGTCCTAGCATAGTAGTATCAATGTAAAGCATGGATGATGCATATAATCAAAATGTTTTTATTATTTTTGACATATTTGAATATTTTAAATTTTTTGAAATGTTATATTGTTTTTATATTTTGAAATATTTTAAAATATGTACAATCAAGTAGAAGATACTATGTATAATTAAGCATACGAAACTATGTATAGGTAATGCCAGAAGGAAAACTATGTACAATCATGTAAACAAAGCAATATATACATAATGATATAAAAGACTAGGTTGGATGGGGGAAGGGGTCTAAGGATGGAGCCTGTTGGGGATGGAAATGGAGGAAGGGGTCATGGCCATCATCAAATGTCTCAAGATCATCATCATAAGTGTCATCATATGCTATAGATTTTTTATTCATGATGTCATTATGTTAAAGGTGAATTGAAGGTTGCTCTAGTGGTGGAGATGTTGACTCTACTCTGGGATGTTTAGCCCTGCTAGTAGATGACTTCAGTGGAAGCAGTGGAGCTAATGTTTTTGGTGGTGCTATAATTTGAATAATACCTCAATCCTATATTTTATCCAATCTTTGTTGTAAATTTATACATGAGTTTTTATCATGGCATGTATTCTTGTGAAAAGTATAAAATTGGTGACCATCCTCTTGTGACAATCTAATGATAGATCTATGTCATACTATAGGTAATGTGATTATTCCATAATCAACTAATATCTATAACATAAATTTTTTCTGATGTTGTGTGCTACCTACTTGAATCTGAATAACTAGCTCTACATCTATAGAGGTAACCATGTGAACTGTATGTCCCAAGTGATCTGTCTATGGTCATGAGTGTGGAGTATATCTTGAGAGTGTAGTGTGAGATGCTAAAATTGATGTAGGATGTGGAATGGGAGCTCTAAATTTATCTTGGTACTCTCCTAGGCTAATTGGTGTAAAGCTCAATCCACACAAATAATCATCTATGAGTGTGATGTCATATCATCATCTGAAGAAGCCTAGAAATCTATATCAACATCATGTACTTATGGTAACTCAATTTACCACAAGGGGTAACTATGTTATAGGAGTCTCATCATTTGTAGTAGTATAATATGGTACTGCTAAAAAAGTATCTATAATTGATGGAGTAACTATGAAATCAACTGGAACTGTTGGTACTGCTATCGATGATTGTGTATGTGTAATAGGTGTTAGAACTATGACTGATAGAGTAGATGGAATGCTTGAAGTTATTATTACTGGTGGAATAGATAGAGCTAAAGGTATGACTATAAGTGGAGAATTGTGAGAATTTTTAGTCTCTCCAACCTCATATGTATGTATCTGATCAAGAGAAATGCAATGAGGTGGTGGTTATATTATGAGATAAGGTGTCCCATCTAGTAAAATAATCAAAGATGACTCTATAGTTTGATAATATCTGAATGGTTGGTTGTCTACTAGATATGTGTATAGATATCCTTCATGAAGAAACTCAATACATCGATGGAGATTAGAAGTAATGGCCCCCATACTATGAATCCAAGATCATCCAAATAAAAGATTAAAGTGGAGAGGACCTGGCATGACCTAGAATTATGTAGAAATGGTTTTGGGTCCTACCATGATATCCAAAGTATGGTGCCCAATGTCTATCATGGTATATCATCAAACCCTCGAATGTTCTTATATTATTTTTTCATTGATGTCATATCTACACCCATGGCCTGTAAAAATGTGATATGACATATATTAAGTTCAAAACCACTATCAACAAGAACTCTCTTGATTGTGTTAGTTTTGACTTGAACCTATATGAATAGTGATAAATTTTGATCAATAACTATTTGATAAGGAATGTCCTCATTGTCAAAATAAATTGCATCTTCTATAGTTTTTAAAGTGTTCACCATTGATGCAAAATAAGAAGGTTCTAAATCAATGGGCATAAAAGTCTGAGTGAGTGCCTGATAAAGAATGTCCTTAAAGACATTAGCTTTTTGAAGCAGTTCTAACATGGAAATCTTAGCTGGAGTATTTCTCAATTGATCAACAATATCATATGCCTTGTGTAAATCTGCTTGTGTGGGTGGGTTAAACCTGGGATAGGAAGGAATAGAAGGGTGACAAGGCTCCTGGCTAGGTGGAGGAGGCATGGTGGTATATCGAGTAATAACTCTAACTGCATTATCTACTATCTATATAGGATAAGTAGTGGCTATGGGAGGAAAGTGAAGATAATTGATGGGTCAAGGTGGTGGAGGGACAAAGGGTGTCAACTGGGCTCTCTAGCAATGGGTGGTAACCTAGGGAAGAGTAAAATGGACCATCCAACATGACTCGACATGGGGTAGAGGCTCCAAGGGAGGTGATTCAAGAGATCTATTAACATGTTTAAGAATAAATTGATTAACATCATCTCATATAATGAAAAATAAGCATGAAATTCAAAGAATGAAGCTTTGTACTAATATATGATAGACTTCATCATTCATGGACATAATAGGGCCCATTATCATTTCCTTAAATGTAAGAAAAAAATTTATATAAGTGAGAATCATTTTTGTAATTTGATTATGGATGTAAGGTGATACCTCAAGAACCAAATAGGTGCTAGTATATGCAACAAGGGATTTGATAATAATATTTTTGTAAAATACTATGAATTTTTGAAATTGAAATTGAATTTATGAGTTAAAATATTTAAGTAAAAATTCAAAAATTTATGGGAAAGAGTTTGATTTAATAGGACCTAGTAGATGCAACTAGGGTTTTGAGGAAAATAATTTTTTTTGAAATGACAATGAATTTTTAAAATTTGAAGTGATTTTCTGATTTTAATATGCAACTAAAAATTTAGAAAATGATTGGAAAACTACTAGAAAAATACTAGGAGCTAGTTGATGCAACTAGGGTTTGAAATAAAATTATTTTTGAAATTGCTATTGAATTTGAATCAAATTTCTAATTTAGATATGCAAGCAAAAAATTAGGAAATTATTGGATTAATATTAGAGAATTACTGGGAGCTAGTTGATGCAACTAGGGTTTGAAATAATATTATTTTAAAATTTACTACTAAATTTTAAAATGTTGGATGAATTTATAATTTAAATATTCAAGAGAAAATTTAGAAATTTATGGAAAAAATCAGCTAATAATTTACATTAGGGCTTTTAGGGTTTTTATGCACAATTTAAAGTACGTCAGGTTCACCAAATAATTTATTATTTTTTGGAAAAATTAGTGTTTAATTCATAAATAATAAAATGGTTTGAGTAGGAAAAAATTAGTAACTAATATTCAAAATTAAAGCTACTAATTTTTTAAATTTAATTCCAATTTGACCTTTTTTAAATATAATAGTGAGAGAGAAAATTAAACTTATTTTATTATGTATTGATCTGACTAAGATAGGGTATAGAAATTTGTGTGCACGCCTGGGACATTATCGTAAATATGATCTTGGACTTCATTTCTTGATTGGACAGGAGCATTGAAATTGGACACCTTGGATTCCAATGCTATAGTCTTTCATTGTCACTATTGTCTTGAGGATCTAAGCTTTTTAGGTTTTATTTGCCTAGTCAGTATGAGTCTGTGTACCAAATTTTGGATCCTTGTTATCGACAAAACTCCTTATAGAGTTGATTATATATGTCTGTGTCTTCTATGCACTTGAATTTTATTTTAAATAATAAATGGGTTTAAGTAGGAAAAAATCAGTAAATAATATTCAAAATTAAATCTACTAATTTTTAAAATTTAATTACAATTTGACCTTTTCTAAAAATAATAGTGAGAGATAAAATTAAACTTATTTTATTATGTATTAATCCGACTAAGATAGGGTCTAGAAATTTATGTGCAACCTAGGACACTGTCGTAAATAGGATCTTGGACTTCATTTCTTGATTGGACAGGAGAATTGAAACTAGACACCTTGGGTTCCAATGATATAGTCTTTCCCTGACATTATTGTCTTGAGGATCTAAGCTTTTTGGGTTTTGTTTGCCTAGTTAGTATGAGTCTGTGTACTAAATTTTTTATCCTTTTTATCGACAAAACTCTTTAGAGAGTTGACTTTATATGTCTATGTCTTCTATGCACTTGAATAGAAACTTTGGCAAATAGGGAAAAGGGGTTAGTGGTGTAAGATGCACTGGATGTGCTTCACACCTCATGTGTAGGCATGCTACCTACATACTAATACTTCGAGGAGGGATCAAGCCATATGTGGTTCTCCCTTTAAGAGTGATCGATGCAATAGTTAATAAAAATGCAAGAAATATAAAAATTAGGTGTGCTTGAGATGACTAGGGAATGGTGTAAGGACTTGAATTGGCTTGAAATTGTATAGGCAAGCTATATGTAGATAATAGGGAAGATTACTTGAGTGGTCTTTCTTTTATTCTTGCTTTATTGAGTGATATTTGCCAACCCATTTCTAAATGATCTTTGAATGGGCTTTTATATGGATCTATTAGTCATGGGTTAGATGAAATCAAACTAGGCTGACATAATGAATAAGAGGAATTAGGGGAAAATGTTAATTTGGGGTCAAATTATGATTGGACAAGAGCACTAGAAAGGGGACACCCTAGGGTCCAATACTATAGTCCAACTTTGATGCTATTGTCCTGAGCAAATGGGACTTGGGGAGATGGATTAGTCATGAAGAGAGGGTCTTGGTTCAGCTGAGATCAAGTCTAGAAGGCTATAGATGATTGAGAATTAGTGAAAATAACCCTGAGAGGGTTATGAGAGTGAGAAAGAGGGACCTAAGGATTGGGTGTCATTATCCATGCTCAAGTTACCAATTTTTACATGTTATATGAATACAGAAAGTCACCAATTGAAAGGTAAAAATTAGCTCAAGCCCATCTATGAGAAATAAATGATGGCCATTTTGTATGCAGTCAAATAATGGAGACCTATTTGATGGGTCATCACTTTTAGGTAAATATTGATCATGATAGTCTCAAATATTTTTTATAATAATAGTTATCATTAGAATAACAATAGAAATGGGTAATTAAGATGTTAGGCTATGATTTTGAGATAGTCTATAAGAAAGGTAAGGAAAATGTGGTGACAGATGCACTTTCTAGGAGGGATTAATCAGTTGAGGCATTATTATGTGCCATGGCCATTTGGTAGGTAGATTGGCTAGAGGAAGCAAGATCATAATGGGAAAATGATATTTATACCCATAATTTTGATTTAAAATCTTTAGCAAGGTTTAGGTGGATTTGAAAAAATCACATTTAAGGGTAATGCATTATGGTATAAAGATAGATTATACATATGTAAGAATTATCTTCTCAAACAAAAAATCCTTCAACAACTTCATGCAACTCCACTTGGGGGTCATTTAAGATTTTTGAAAACCTATCATAAAATCAAGCAGGATTTTTTTGGGAAGGACTCATGGGGAATGTCCAAAAATATGTGCCTGAATGTATGATCTATCAATAAAATAAAGGTGAAACCATCAAAACTCCAAATTTTTTGTAGCCTTTATCCATCCCTAGATAGCATTGGGAAGAGGTGTCTATGGATTTCATTACATGATTACCAAGATCTGATGGTCAAAATATTATCATGGTTGTTGTAGATCATCTCAGTAAGTATGCTCATTTTTTTCTCTATCATAGTCATTTATTGGCAATACAATAGTTTCTACTTTTCTCAATAAAGTTTATAAACTAAACGGTACTCCTAAGATCATTATCAGTGATAAAAATTCCATTTTCACTAATAATTTTTAGACTGAATAATTTTCATGTTTAGGCACTAAGTTGGCTCATAGTTCATCTTATCATCCTCAATCAGATGGAAAAATTGATGTATTCAAAAAATGTCTAGAATATATTTCTATTGTTTGTTTTCTACTAAATAGGATAAATGGGTTCATTGGTTGTCATTTATTGAATGGTGGTATAATAACTATGTTCATAGTTCTTCCAAAATGTCCCCCTTTATGGCCTTGTATGGATACCACCCTCCATACATCATTACAAATTTGAAGGTCCATCCTAA
The DNA here is from genome assembly GCA_037957365.1 of Torreya grandis. Lineage (NCBI taxonomy): Eukaryota > Viridiplantae > Streptophyta > Pinopsida > Cupressales > Taxaceae > Torreya > Torreya grandis. The sequence continues at coordinate 3,421,683 of JARHVA010001261.1, read as the reverse complement.
GGTTTTTGTATCTGAGGAACATATTCACCATCAATAAGAGGTCCTTGTAATTTTGTGTGAAATTTTAGTCATGGCCCAAAATCATATGAAGCAAAATGCAGATGAACACAAGAGTGAGAGGCATTTTGACATTGGTGATGGGTTCTTTGTTCTCTTGCAACAATATAAGTATATGTCCTTGAAGCAATAGAAAAAGGATAAAAATTTATCCCCTAAGTATTATGGGCCTTATCAGATCTTGTAGAAAATTGGTAGTGTGGCCTACAAGTAGAGTTTCCTTCATCCACTCACATATAGACAATATTTCATGTATCATACCTGAAGAAATTCATTAGACATCAAGTTTTTGGTCAAATTGAGTTACTAGAATTGGATGAGGAATGGAGAGTTATTCTTGATCTTGATGTGATCATTCAAATATGCACTAAAAAACTACGATCTAGAGTGATTAAGGAGTACCTGATCAAATGGAAGAATCTACCATGTGAATATGCCACCTGGGAGGATGAATCCTTTATGAAGAAATATATAGATTTGATATAGAATTGAGGACAATGTTGTTTTGAAGGGGAGGGTCAGGCTACACCCTTAACATTATTTTCATCATTAATCATGTCTTCTTTAATAAATTCAATAAATAGTTTAGAAGAAGGACAAATAGTTTCAATGGTATGTATGTTGGTAGGTTGAGTCTCTATAGAAGGTGGTTCTTCATCTATAGGAGATAGATATTTAATTTATTATAATTGTTACATAAGGAACTTGTGATGATAAGGGGAATTATGAACTAACTCCATAAGTGGAATCTTATAAGGCATGAAGTTAAGTTCTTCAAGAAAGTTCCAATGGAATTTAAAAGAATAACCAGCATGAGTTTTAGAAGTTAAGGTAGATTTTGAGGGAATGAAAGTTATTGGGGGTTTAGAATAAGGAAGTGGTTCCTCAATGGATTTCAAAGCTAAATGAGTGGTGTTATTATCTTTGAGAATTTGTTCTTCAGAAGATTGTTTCCTAGGTTTTGTGATAGGATCTTTGTGAGATAGCTTATGATGATAATTGACTTTATTTGTGTTAACATATTGACAATTGTTATAATATTGGTCATATTTAGAATCAATAACAAAAACATCCTTGGTATTTTGTTGATTTTTATCTATGGAAAAAAAAATTGGTTATTAGAAGAAAAAGCTTTATAAGTTTGTCATTTCTTAGAAGCAGTGTTGAACTCTTGATGTCGAAGGTTGATCATGGATTTGTGATTGAAGGAATCACCAATCATGTAGGAGATAGAAAATTTATTAATCCCTCTAAAAGATTCATAAGAATGACCAATGTAATGTGGAACTAAAAAAAATGATTAGGGTCATACCACTTAGGAGGATTATTAGGATAATTAAAGGGTTTAGAGGGAAATAAAAATTATCTCATTTACTACACAGTGAGTGGTATATGAAAAGATGGGGGATTATTGACTTTGGTAACTCCTGATTTGGTTTGAGGAGTATTGTTGATGATAGCATAGGTAGAAGTTTGAAAATATATTTTAAGGAATTTAGGATTAGGTTTGAATTACTTCATGAGGAATTCTTGACATTTAGCTTGGTCAAGAGATTCATTAAGTATTTGAGGAACAAAAGTTTGAACCTTGTATTAAAGAGGAGTTAAAGCAATCATAAAGAGTTTAAACAAATTGTCATCAGTCATGCTATGGTCAGATTTATGGGCCAGAGATTTCCATCATTTGATAAAATCATGAGCTAATTCAGTGGGAGATTGTTTAGAATTGATGAAATGGCTAAGGTAATTTTTGGGAAGATCATTATGTTGAAAGTCTTTAACTAAAGGATTGATTAAATCTTCAAGTTACCAAATGGAGAATTGGGGAAGTTGATTGTACCATTTTAATACGTTTCAAGAGAAGGTTTAACTAGAAGTTTAGTTGTGGTGAGAGTATTAGTTTGGATCCAATCTTCGTAAAGATTTCCAAAGGCTTTAAGAAAGGATGCAGGGTATTTAATCCCATCATACTTGATAGTTGGAGATATATTACCAATATCAATGAATGTGATGAAAGGATTTAAAGGCTCAATTTAGATGTTTTGAAGAATTTTTTTATTCATGATAGGTTGATTAATAATATTTCCTAAAGCATATCTAAAAGGTGGAGGAATAAAATTTGGATTATCTTGAGGATTGATAGTCAGAGGTTGATTAGCCATATTGATCAAATGATGTTTTGATTGCATCATTTGAGAGGTGTTATAAGTTTTCATTATGTTCATTTATTGTATGAATTATGCAAGAAGTTGAGTCATATCAATTGGTGGGTTGGTGTTTGTAGGAGAACTCCCTGAATTGGTATTAGGGGGAAGGTTAATAGAAGATGGACTATTAGTGGGATTATTGGATAGACTTGTGTCAATTTCTCCCACATTATGTTGAAGAGTTTGAAGATGAGAATTTTCTTGATAGGTATAAAAAGGATCAGATCCACCTACTTCATCTTGAGGTGTGATTTGAACCATGTTACAATCCACAGATGAAGGAGGGGAAGAGGTGTTCCAAGAGTGAGGGTTATCTTGGGAGGAAAAGAGAGGGAGAAATGAACATCCCATATAGTGTCTAAATGGATTAAAGTTGTCCAAGAAGATTCTAATAGGGGACTTCATGATGATTTGATAAAAATAAATATAATTATAAGGAAATAAAAGAAGATAACTAAGTCATATAGATAGGATAGTAGTAAGAGTACAGAGTTAACTAGGTCGACTCAGTACTGCAAACTAGAAAAAATAGATTTTGATAAGAGTATAGAGTTGATTGGTTTAACCTAGTACTATAATCTGATTGGTAAAATAGATACAGAATCTACTGGGTTGACTTAGTATTATAGGTAAGAAGGAAAAATAGTCTATAAGAGACTGTGTCAAATATAATGATAGTGTACTAAAAATAATAAAAGATTTTACAATGTACTTGAAAGAAAGAAATGGAAGTAAGCACACAACCAATTAGGTCAATGAGAATCATCCAATTTAGGAACACAACAAAAAACCTTACACCAACAGTGGCCAATGCAATTTTTTTAATATAACATATAATGAGCAAAGAGCAAGCAGTCAACTTGAAAAGTAAATGCTAACTAAGTGGTCATCCCGAATGTTATTAGATTATAAAATGTTATTTTAAGTGTGATAAGGAAGTTGGCTAAAAGTAGAGAACTAAAAATTAATTTATGGATGGTTTTTAGATGTTTAGGCTTAAAGGGATCTATGTTGGCAATGGTACCAGCTTGATATTGAGGCCTACCCCCTCACTTCACAATCCTATAGTGATAAGGGTGTCGGGTGTTTTGCCAATATATACCATTAACCACATGTTTATACTTATCTAAAAAAACTAAGTTGGCTTCCCCCTTAGTGATGAAATCCAAGTAGGTAGGCCTTAGATAGACAAATCTTTCAATGCATTTTGCAATTATGTGAATTGGTAGTGTCTGCAAGAAAAAGCAAAATAGTGAAACTAAATGGTATATTTTAAAACCACCTAATTCGACTATGTGATCTATTCTAAACATGAAAATAATTTAAAGTGAAAGTGTTAAGTAATTATTATCATATAATTATTAATTCCCAATTTGAAACATAGTTCAAAGTTAGTTCAGATGATAGTGTATGCAAACATTATAGAACATAGTTGATTGTGTCACTAGTGTACTGTAGAATTAAGGGTCCTTAAGAACTAAGTCAACTAAGTCGACCAAGTCTTTCAAATAGAAGATAAAATATAGAAATAGGTAGACCAAGTTGACCTAGTTTATTGTATGATGGAAGTTTTAAAGACTGCAAAGTTTGTAAAATAGAATTGTAAGGAACAACTAAATTGAAGGAAAGAGGAAGAAAGGAACCTTGGTGGGTGAAATATGCTAAGCACTATGAGATTTCTATTGAATTCCCTTGAATGTTTCTTTCAAATTATACCAACTATGTCGATTGGGTTGACCTAGTTCTATAATTACCTATTTATTGAACCCTGTTAAGATGACTATACCAGCTTGGTTAATCTAGTATACTTTTTGGAAGCTATTTGAAATACTATGTCAACTTATTTGACCTAGTTTTTTGTCTAGAAATGAATAAGAGTATTGTTTCAACATGTTCAACCTAATAACCTATATCTAATAAAGACTTGCATAAAAATAATAGAGTCATTTTTTATGCAATTGTGTGTTAAACCTACGCATAAAGTTTAGAAACTATACCAAACCTATCGACCTAGTATTGTAAATATAGAAAAAATAATAAATAAAATGATAGAAATGAAAAATGTGAAAGAAAAATTGTAAGGGTTAGATTCATGGTGCATTCACCAGAATGTATGCAATCATACGTACATTAGCTCTATAAACCAATCCTATATTAGAGAAGATATATCCTACGTACACTTCTGATTGGGGATACAATAGATAATTAGGAATATGACCAATATGTTGATCCACTAGACCTAATTAGGGGATATTTTACTACAATAATGTCACTAGGGGGTTCCAAAGCCTCTAGTCAAATAAAACCATGCAATAAGCCTAACTATGTCATATGTTTTCATATTCACTATATTAATAAGTAAAGTAACAAAATCTAATCTAGTGCTCACCCAAGCTTGTGGCATAAAGTGGGGGTAAGTAAAAAAAAGAAAGTAAACATGCATAAGATAATCATAATTAAGCTATGCATAGGTAAGACCCTAAAACATGAAGAAGAAGAGTAACATTATTCAAAATCTAATATGTATGATACTTATATCTACTAAAGAGAATAGTAAAGTTAAAGATACTTACCTAGAAGATGAACCCATCGAGACTCAATCTCTCCCTTGACCAAAGGTGATCTGTAAGAGGTTGTAGTGGTTTGTAAGGATCACTAAGAAAGGCCAAAGCATCTAAGACTTCTCCAAAAAACTAGATTCTCCAAGTAGAAACCCTAAGATAAGACTCCTTAAGTAGAATGGTGGAAGATCATATTGTAAATAAGAGAAAATGAATAATAACTCTTGATGTCTCTCTAATAATGGTAGAATGGATGTGCTTATATAGGCAGCTTTAACCCTAAGCCCTTCCAAAAGTTTTAACTGACAAGGTTGACCCAGTCGACCTAGTATCATTATTGACAAAAAATCACTAGGTCACAAGTTAGGTCAATCAAGAGTCAACTTAAACCCTAAATGAGTTTCACTAATAAGGGTACAAGATTGACTCAATAAACCTTGTCATGTAAACTATTGAAAGGGGTTTTAGGTTAGTAAAAGAGGAATGGAAGGTGGTAAAAGATTGGAGGAGTGTGAAAAAGAGGAGAAATAGCTTAGGGGAATGTTTTTAAGAGCTGGTTGGATTGCTTAATAAGGGATAACAATGTTTCAAAGCACCAATGGTCTATCCACCCCTTTCTCATTGTACCCCTTATGGCATACACTCAGATAGACTAAGACTTGATGGGTTCATGCAAGATAAAAAATATTAATAATTGATAAATTTTAAAATATTATGTATACATATGGCTCTAATTTTCTTGGGGACTTAGAATTTTTGGCATTTTACTTATAATTGATAGTTCCCTAGTGAATGACATTATGCATCTTGTCATCATCTCAGCTACTCAAGTACTCAGGAATTTTGAATGTATTGGACCTGCCTTGATCTTTAAGGTTTTGAGTTGACAAGATTTTACTGAGTGGTGTGAAATCAGGGCTTGGGGAATCTATAAGATAGAATTATCATTAATATTGGCTAAGTCTTGAGTTAACAACATGTTGACACATGAATGGCTCATGACAACTAGAGAACTTAGAACCTTTTGAAATCTGAAATCTAAAAGTGAACAAGATGCTTCCATGTGGAAAGATATCAAGAATCTAGATGTTTGGAGAGACTTAAAATATTTATATTATATAAGTGTGATCAGTTTCAAGTAAATGGAATGATGATATATGTCATGATCTAGGAAAATCGATGAAAATTTAAATCCCAGGAATAATATGTTATACATCAAAGCTCAAATATGCTAAAACATTTTTGTTAGTTGAGATATTCCATTAAATCAAAACCTAATTTAGAATAAGTATCTGGAAGAGAAAAAAGAATCAAAGGTGGTAAATAAATCATGAATGATGCCCAAGGTTTGATTTTCTTTCTTTTGGAACTTTGCAAATTAAAATTGACTTCAAAAATAACCTTAGGATTATTTATATTAAATCAATATTATAACTCTTAAGGTTGATATGGACCATGAATGAAGATTTATAGAAACAATGGGTCCCTATTTGAATTTTTAAAATGGGGTGTGTTGGGGTAAAAAAAATTATGACTGAGCAGGAAAGTACTCTAGAGTATTTGAGAACCTAGAATATCAGTTAATGTATCATAATAGAACCTTAGCCTTTACAAGAAAAGAATAAATAGAGTTGTCAGTTGAAAGAGACTCTAACCTTATCATACAACATACTAACCCATCAAATTCATAGGATATGTGTGTGATTTTATATAATTCATTTACCCATTGTTATGAGAGTTTTAATAGAGATTTGAATGAAGATTGTAGCTTTCATTTTTATTTTTTATTTTATAAAAATAATAATGAAAGTCTGGGCATTACTATGCTACTATCCAGGTGTCCATATATGTGACAGAGATACCTCTAATTACACTATAAACGTTGGTCTATTATTAGCCAAGCATCCATAGCCTTGGTAGAGATTACTTGAATTACCCTCCTTTCATAAGTTCATATGATTTTTTTAAAAATAGATGGAAGAAGGGTTGGGAACCACAATTATTTGGGTGTGTGTATAAGAAAAATTATTTTTTTATCAATACATCCCTACCATCATCTAACCATATCAATGTTTATTCTCTCTCATCCAATTTTTAGTATGTAATAGTGCAGTTTATCTTTGAAAATGAAAAGTATTTATAAAATTTACATGAATATATTAGAGCAATTTTAAAAGACATTGTGAACTTATTCAATCCAAACAAAAACTTGATTCTAATTATAATACATACCTTAACTTAAGTGTTATTAAAGTACTACCAGAACAAATCTTGGTGAATATCAATTATGTACTTCTTGATTCATATCCTTTATTTTGGTAGGGATTTCATTATTCTAGCATGAAAAATTGATTGGACCACTTTATAGTTTAATAAAAATAATTTATAAAGAAACAAAACAACTAACTATGAAAATAAATGCTAAAAGAAAGAAACTAATCTAGGAAAATAGAAAATCTACCTAGGAGAGAAAATAATAGAAAGTGGAAATCTACTCTAGAAATTAGTAAAGCAAATCTACTCCTAGTTCTATGGTGGAACTTTCATTCATTTAGAAGCATCTTTATATGGAGTAGCCATGAAATAATATTTCAAAAAATTTCATAAAAATGAGTTCATTGCCTTGGAAGTCTTTTAGATGAAAAACATTGTTACCTAAGATTTCATATATTCGGTATGGCCCAATCCATAAAGGAGTGAACTTATCATGATATCTTTTCTTTTCATGTGTCTTATCCCATAAAATAAATAAATATGAAATCATGAAAGGCTTGATTTTGGATCTCTTATTAAACCACTTCTTGACAATGTCTTGGTGTTTGTTGAAGTTATGTAATGCTTGTATTTAAGAATATTCTATAGTACTATGTATAGTAACATAGAATATATAACTTCATATTCTCCCATGTGCTATTACATGAACTGATATGTTAGTAATTTGAGAGTAATGGGAAATTTTGATTGTTTTCCATACACTAATAAGAAAGGCAAATCCTTGAGGGCTTGTTTATGTCTTGTTTTATCGACCCATAATGCATACTTCAGTAGTAGGTGACATTCTTTAGGTTTATATTGTATTTATTTCTTAATGGCATCCATTAAGATTTTTTTGGTGGACTCTATAACCCCATTCCCATTTGAAAAATAGTTCACTGGAAACTTGATTGTAATCTAATTTTTATGGTCCCGTTATGTAAATTCAGCTAACTGAAATGCTAGACCTATTGTCAGCCCCAAAATCATTATGTCTGAATGTACTCATGGGATTGAGTGTTTTGAATAGAAAATCTAGAGACAATGCATGGTAAAAATATATCCCCTCATTACTTTTAGGATTGATGTTAGTTTGGTCTAAGGACCGAGCAGTTTGACCTTGTTCTACTTAGAGAGAAATGATTATTACCACTAGAAGATCAATATATGTGTGATTACACATAGAATTCATTACCATATGAAGAAACCCTTATTCATTATTTTTCATTAAGTCAAACTTTATTAATTTCTAAAATATGTTGTTGACAATCAAAATTATCATGTCAATGAACCAACCCTTTCACCTATCATGAAAGTTAAGATAAAATTGTACCAGTCTAATAGTAGGTCTCTAATAGGTCATAAATGATATTATATATGTTCAAGAGGTTTTTTAAATATTCTATGAAATAATAGGTGATTTAAATAATAAATAATACTCTATTATAATTTTTGAGAACCTAAGGTTTAGTTTGAATGGTTGGGAGTAATGACTTAGGTAACCCAGGTCTCAAGTTTAATCCTTGATTTACCTATGGTGTGTAGAGTGGAGCCTTTGCACACCACCTACAATCTAAACTGGCCATGGAGACACCTTGAGGTATGGATCTAATTTATCCATGTGCTCTATGTGGATCGTGATAAGGCCATTTGACCATGGATCATTCGATATACATTACAAACCCAGGCCCACCACTATTAAGCTTCAAATATAGATTAAACTTTAACTCGATAATGATATCCTAGCAGTGAGTGAGTTAAGTATTAGAAGTGGGAGGTCTCAGGGTTTATTCCTTTAGATGACCACTTTCAAACAATTTTCCAATAATAAGTTATGATGGGTTATTTTGTGAAAAACATCTAATGCAATGAACTACCATCTCAGTGTTTAATATGATGGGGGTCAACATATGGCTTGAAGCTTGTGTTTAATATTATGAGAAAAGTCCACAATACATGGATAGGAATACCATTCACCATTGGTTTATTAATTCTAGTTATAAAAATGTCTATACCTAACATTTTAAAAACCCCAAGGGTTAGCTTGAGTGGTTGGGAATAATTACTTAGGTCAGTGAGGTCTCAGGTTCAATCCTTGATTTACCCATGGTGTGTGGAGTGGGGTCTTTGTACACCACCTACACTTTGAAGTGGCCATGGGGACACCTTGAGGTATGGGTCAAACTCTTCCATGTGTTCCATGTAGATCATAGTGAGGTGATTTAGTTGTGGATAGTTGCATGGACATTATAGGCCCAAACCCACCCCCATTAAGATTTAGATGTAGATTTAATTTTATCTCCTAAAGGTTAGCTTGAGTGGTTGGGATTAATGACTTAGTTCACCTAGGTCTCAATTTCAATCTTTGATTTACCCATAGTGTGTGGAGTGTGGCCTTTAAACACCACCTACATTTTAAAGTGGCCACGGGGAAACTTTGAGGTGGGAGTCAAATTTCACCATGTGTTCCACATGGATCACAATGAGGTGATTCAGATGTAGATCATTTGATGGACATTATGGACCCAAGCCCACCCCAATTAAGATTTAAATGTAGATTAAATTTTTAATCCAATGAGATGTAGGTGAGTTAGTTAAGTGACTTGGTTGTTTCAAGCCCCACCTAAGTTCAAATATTTGGAAAGGCATATGAGGCCAGTTCTATTTATTGGTTGTATTTTTAGGTCCATTAATATTTGTTGGATATTCTTAAGGTAGTTTTTAATATATGGTATACATATGGTATTACATGAGGATTTGGGGCTCTTATTATGTCCCAAATTGGTTCAAGATCTAGTCAAAAGTCATCATCTATCCAAAAAAATGTCCATTATAATTCACAAATCAGATTTCTCTTAAATCAAATGAAATAAATCATATTATGATTATATAATCTAACCTATCCAATAAATAAAGTCTATGAATGAGATAATCTCTTGAAGGAAAGACCTATGATACTTCATATTTCTATTTTATCAATTTGATTATGATCTTTCGATATTTTTGTTAAGTTCAAAATAAGTCCAAAGAAAAGAAATAAAATGAACCAAAAGATAAACAAAATAATTGGAAATGAAAATCAAATAGTGAAATAGAAATAAAGATTAACATGTTAATTAGATAACAATCTATCTAAATAAGAAAGAAACTATTCTAAACTAAAAATAAACTAACAAGAAATAACCTACAAACAAGAAATAAACATAAGTAAGTACTTTAATCTAAACTAAACTTAATCTAGAAGATTAATCTAAGAACTTACAAACTATAAAATCTTATTCTACACACACTAGTAAATCTTAAGCAAGGATTATGAAATCAAACAAATAATTAAATCAAAACACCTAATCCTAACAATAGAATATAAAATAAAGATTCTATATTAACAGACTTAAATAAATAAATGAATGAAAACTTAAACCTAAGATGTAAGCAAAAATAAATGAAAGAAATATGATATGGAAATGAAATATAAACTAAAAATAATCTAACACTTAAAACAAAATTAAACTCAACTCTAAACAATATAACTAACTAAATCTAAGAGATAATCAAATAAAACAAGAAATATGAGACTAAACAAAAGGAAAAGAAAAAAAATCTAAATAAGACTAATCAGAAAATAAAAATAGATTGAGTCTTAGAAAAGAGTCATCTTAGCATAAATAGAATAAGATTTCATTGAGAAACCAACTTCAATACAAAATATCTTTGAAATGACAATTGTCAAAATTTAAAAAGATCAATAAAGTGTCACACATGGTGATGTGATCATTATTATTTGGGTCAAGCACTTTAGATTCTGTACATATGACTACATATCTACAATCAACATAAGATATTAGACTTAATAGACTTTAGATAATTAATCTAAAAACTAAACAAGAAACTTGTATATACTTACACTGATTAAACATATTACTTAACCATCAGAAGATATATTATTGGTCTATTTATAAAAGTTGTATTATATCAGAGATGTTGCATAGAAAATATATTGATGAAAAACTTTGAAGTAAATTAGAGTCTTTAGAATACCTGTGTAAATTTTTCTCCCTCTATGGTGTAACTTTCATCTCCTTTCAAATAATCTCCACATGATATGGTTTAAAAAATAAGTTATAACTAATTCTAGTTAGTTATTTGTTAACTTTAATTGACTTTAAGAAAATTAATTAGTTGATTTTATAGCTTGATTTTAAGTTCAATACTTTAATATATTCTTAAGATCAAAATTAAATAATAATTGACTAAATAAAAATATAAATAGGTGGGGGGCCTTTATTCATTTCAATAATTAAAAATAAACATTCAAATATGCCAATTAATATAATAACGAGTCATCATTGGCTTATCAACTCATAATCAATTCTTTGATGCCTTAGTGCCTACCCCTTCTGTTGATAAGATGGAATGTTTTGAGGAACACCATTAATACATCAAGGAACCTTTGAGAGGTGACTGCAAGCACCCATCCAATGTCTTGAAGAGTTGGAGTCATATTTTGTATGTTCCCACTTAAATTTTAGATGAGGCTAAAGTGAAACATAGTAATTCCCTAGTTGGGAAATTTGTTGGAGCAAAGAATGGTATCAAAGTGGTTAATAATTTGATCAAGAAGAAGTGGATTAGGATCAAATTTTCTAAAATTATTTCTCTTGCTAATGAGTTCATGTTGTTTTCTTTTGCATGCAAGGATGATTGTATGAAAATACTTAATGAAGGCCCATGGTTGATGGGTAAGAAAATCCCCATGCTTCAACCCTGGAGGTTGAATTGGTCTTCCTTAGAATTAAATTTAGATCATATCCCTCTATGGATTGAACTCCCTAGCCTCCCTTCTACATTCTGGGAGGAAAGATTCTGAGAAGCATTACAAAAGTCTTTGGTATACTTGTGACTATTAACCCTATCACCTACTCATGTAAAAGGATGATTTCAGCTAGACTCTATGTGTTTATCACATTGGATCAAATTATTCCTGCTTTTATTTGGTAAAGTTATACTATGGGATCCTGGAATCAAATGATCTTGTTCAAAAGGGATAATGAAATTTTTTCATATTGTAGGAAATTTGGTCACCTCATGAACTCATGTACGGAAACCCAAGGAGTCTAGTTTTGTAACATCAATTTGGATGACATTAATGTTAATAAAGAGTCTTGGAAGTATGATGAAGAAGTATTACATCTCCCCCCTAATTAAATCCTCAAATAAATTATGAATCAAGAAGATTTGAAACACTTTCTAAATAACAACAATCTATGGATCCTCTCATAGTGGTTATTTTTATTATTCCTGGTTATTGGTATTTCTTGATTTCTTGGTTATTCTCTTTTTGTTTTCATCTGTAGTCTCTTTTTTATGTCTAGGACCTGGACCCCCTCTATGTCATGGGAGGGACCCCACACCTATCTTGTGGGGATTTTTTGTTTGTTTGTGCTTTTCCTTTGGAGACCCGAGCCTTTGGTTGTGTCTCGATCTGGATTCCACACCAATTCAAGGTGGGTTTATCTTTAATTTGAACATAATTACTATATAAATTTAAATGAAATTAATAATATAAATTTCAATTTAATAAAATATATAATTAAAATAAACTATACTAAATAAAGTACCAACTTGTTGGCACATATCTAGTAAAGCCAAAAGTATCCAAATACTCAAAAATATCAAAGTATCATCAACAAAAAATTAAAGTATCAAGTTTAACCATAAAATAACTTAGTTAGTATCCCACTCATCATTAGTATATGAAAACACTTTGATCAAAGGATGACCTTTATCTGTCACATATTCAGTATATTCTATTATAGTTTTAGGGAACTTAACCAATTTTGTGCCCAAGTCACTATCCTCATCATCTATCTCCAACTTTATCTTTTTAACCATCTTGGTAATCAATGGTAAATCTGAAGTTAGAGGTTTGATTTCACACCTTTTACCACTTAAAGAAGCATGCCTATCATGTTAATGTGAATAAGGTGGAAATTGATTAAAATTTAATTTATAACACCCTATAGGTCTACTCATAGGTTCAGGTGATGGAGTTTTAGTATTCAATGGCACAAGAGAACACAAATGGAATTTTTCATTCATCTAAAGGTCATTTTTGGGTGGTTTCTCTATGTTTAGGTGAATTATGGGCCTCAGACTTTATGGTAGTGTGCATATATTGAGAAAAAACACTTGTATTTTCTCATCCCTAAGAATGAGCTCTCCAAGGGGGACCACTCCAACCTCTATTTCTATGAACAAAAATAGGATTAGATGGCAGATAATTCAGCACATTCCAAAAATTAGGGTCATCTACATCAAAGTTAATTGACATGTGGGTACCATAGTTAAAATATCTAAGAAAAGTTATAGGACCCTTATGACCACATAAAAAATTAACCCCTTTAAACATGCCTCTGTGGAAGAGTATCTTCTCTCTATTGATCATTATAATGTCCCCAATTATTTCCATCTGAATGATGTGAATTTTGAGGATTCTAACCATATATTTATACTAAAATGTAGGACATTAAATCAAAATCAAAACTCTACATTTGTACTTCAAATCATGATTTAGTCAAATGTTCATGACTTCATGAAAATATATCAAACTTGTAAATAATTGTCAACACTCAAAACCAATATAAAAATGAAATAATATCATGTAATATGGGTTTATCAAAAATGGCAAAAAGGGTGCTTGATATTTTATTTTCATTACAACCCTGCTACCAACAAAAACAACTTAACCTTTTACATTTAAAACAAAAATTAAAACATATGATTTTAAATCTATGTAACCATGTTCTTAATGAATTTCATATATTTTTTTCAAACAAAACTCATGTTTCAATATAAAAATCCAAAAATCTAAATACAACCTTGTAATGTGCATGTTATCAAACAAGTTTCAAATCACTGTAAAGATCAAAAAGTGACTGAAAATTAAACTTTCTGAGCCAACCAAGATTTTGACTATGCTCATTTATGCCAAATTATCCTTTTTCAACCATTTGAAAACCTAGACATGCAAAATGAATTTGAAACCTTGAAAACATTATACATGTTTTACTTATCTAATCAATGTATCACAATAACCTAGAATAATTTCAAACAAGATGCATCTTGAATAAAATTGTGCCAAATCTAACTATTTCCATTGAAAATAATCAAGCTATTCATTATAATTTCAACTCTACTTCTTATAGTGTCCATGATATCAATAAAAATTTATATCACCAAAAGATTCAAATAACTACTATATAAACATTCTCCCAAAATGTCTTTACAAAAAAAATGTTTAATACATGATCGAATACCTATTATGTATATTTGAACCTTCAAACCTTATTCAAAACAATAAGTTCTATCGGCATAGTTCAATGATGGTGTCATCAAAATTATCCATCATATATCCAGAATATACTACCAAAATCTAAATGTAATATAATAGTGAATATAATGAGGACAAAAAGGAATCAACTCAAAGCAACTTATGACTACCAGGATGCAAAAATAAGTTATAGGAAAAATAGTAAACTCTTCACAAATTACCCAATTTGCATATACCATAACAAATTAATTGTATACAACCCTAAAAAAACATGTCATCATAACATCAAATCAACCTTATTTCATATGTATGCTCAATGGATTTCTCAATTTGAACCAAAAAACACATCCTTCAAAAATGAATGTGTCGTGAACAACTAAGGATGACTTATTTTCACTGAAATACACATGCAAAAGAATTAAACCCAAACACCTTATTGATATTAAAGTATTCATGTCAAATTTTGTAAAATGACAATTGAAAAAACATTATTATTATGCAATACATTATGTGTGCATTAAAAACATGAATCATGCCAAGTTTTTACTCATACAAGCCTTATTTTTGTTTTGAGTAAATAGAGAAATCAAACTTTCACATGCAAACCCCTTCAAAATATCAACACCTAGAAAACCACTTTAAAGAATATCATTCAAAATTATCATCCTACTAACTATATTCACATGAAAATTTTGAGCACCAAGAAATATATCAACAAAACCAAAGATTTTAACCCTGATACCAAGTTATAATCTTATTATTGATCCAAATCCTGAACACTAGGACTAAACCTAAAAATATACTACATGCATCATATTTCCCACAAAACTCTTCTATAAATAACTCAAAATCTAGAATCGATTTATGTGAAACTTACTACAACTTAAAAACTATTCTTATTTATAAATTAAAACATGTGAGCTTATATAGTCTCTTTTGATAATGTCATGCATGCATAGTATTAAGATAGAAAATAATATTTTCACTCAAACAGTTAACCAAACTATAAATATTCCATGAAATCAATAACTATGATATGGTTAACATACCTTGCCTTTACATATAGAACTATAGTCACAAACTCTTTCCAAACTCAATTCTTTCCTTTCCTTCCACTAGCAGAGCTTCACTTCTACCTAAAATATTGAAAAATGATGAACCAAATGCAAAATAACTACCATTTTTTATATGTCAAACTCATAATAACAAATCACACCTGTGTCTAATTTTAATTAATCATCAACTCTATCACTGACTAGTTTAGTGGCTCAAACTAGCTAAACACATCATCACCAATTTAGTAATCACTAAAATCCCTTCCAAATATGGTGAAAATGCATCAAATATAAAGCAATCACCTCGCTATTCAATGTAATGAAATCTCCAAGCTTCAAACAAATCTCAAATAAATCCCAAAAAAAAATCTGCACCAAAGTATTTACTTCACATACTCAAAGACTCCATAGTGGCACCGCCATAATAGCTAAGTTTAAATCCAAACTTGACTTTGAATTTTGGTTACAATTGTATTTTAAATGTATCATTATATAATATAAACTTTCCACTTAGTTACCTTTACAATTTATGTCATGGTAACCATATCACCTTGTGATTTAATCCTTTAAATCCAACATTTAGGTCTAAAAACTTCAAACTTTAGGCAATCAATAAAGTTTATGTATATGAATTAAGGTTTTCAAACAAACATGTATCCTTATAACCTTGGAATCTAGACAATAGTCATCTATTCCATATAAGGATTGAATATAATGTCAATAACACAATGAACATTATAAATCCTACTTAATAAACCCTTGTGAATTTGAAGACTAAACCAAATGAAATTATATACAAACTTTGCATACCAAATCTGAATATATATCTTCACTCTTTTAACTAATCCATGAAAAATAGATAATAATAATAATAATACAATCTCTTCATATATATCAAAATTAGTGGATAAAAATGCATCATTTACAATTGAAATAAACAAAATGAAAGCTCACAATTATCAATGCTCAACAAGTCAAATCACAAACAACTACTACTCTACATATCTTAATCATATAAATACTAAATGTATTTTCATT
The DNA here is from genome assembly GCA_037957365.1 of Torreya grandis. Lineage (NCBI taxonomy): Eukaryota > Viridiplantae > Streptophyta > Pinopsida > Cupressales > Taxaceae > Torreya > Torreya grandis. The sequence continues at coordinate 3,405,182 of JARHVA010001261.1, read as the reverse complement.
AGTCACAACTTATCCTTTCGAAACCACTTGTTAACATTCAAGTAATAATTTTATTAAATATGAAAATCATTAATGATTATTTGACATAAAAATGCATATTAAAATGAAATCAAATGACTTAAACCGCCATAAGTAGTTTTAGATTTTATGACCTTAAGTCATCAGTATGGAAGAATGTCTAAGTACATTAAAATTTTCAAAAAAAGAGAGCAGTGCCAAAAATAGGCATAACACAGGGTATTGTATTTCAATTCCAAAATAAACATAAAATGGGAAGGCAATGTATGGTAGAAAGGGGATGATTTTAGGCCTGAAATATGTTAATTTTTCAAGAACCGAGTTGTGTGCCCTGCTACAATTATATCACTATGTGCCAAGTTTCACCAAGAGTTATAACTCATCTTCACATAGGGGAATAAGTCTAAGTAAAATAGAAAGGTATGATTAATTTATTAATCTTTCACTATATGTCAAGCAGATAACTCATAGATCCCTCAATTTAACCTATAAATTAAGTACATAGATTGCATGTGTTGCAAATAAAGAGAGAAATATTTACTATTTAATCCTAAAATCAATTGAGGGAATCCTAACTTGGTGTTAATAATAGGGTTAATAATATATAAATGATCATTTATAAGGGTGATAATAAGATCTAAAGTAGGTCAATTAAATTCTAAACACAGATATAAGCATACACTAAATTCATTATGTTGAATATAGGCTAAATATAGAAAGTATAACTAAGATATATATGTAAATGAAAAATAAGTAATATACTTAGTTGGTTTTGATGCTAACATGGTGTTGGATATAAAATATATATAAATTAGTTTCGAAGGATATCTTAAAACAATCATCAAATTTTAGATATGGCACTTCTAAAGCTCTTGATACTAACGTCAGCCTAGGATAGTTGTATCATCACTATTGTCTAGGTTCAATGCAAGTGTCCTATATGAAATACCTATTGCAATTGTATGCAACCACCTAGATGCTTTTAGGTTTGACTTTGCCTTCACTTTAGTGCATTTAGATTTGAGTCATGGACTATCACTCCTCATGAATTTGTAAAACCCTAATTCTTCATCTTCATTATGACCATGGGGAAAAATAGGTTAGTGGGCACATGGTGTCCATATAACCCCAAATACCCTTATATAAGTGAGAATGACCTACATTTCCAATACTCTAAAGAGAGCCTAATAATAAATTAGTTCTCCCCTATGTGTCTCCTTGTGTGTGAATCATATAATATGTGCCAAATCAAGTACAATAATGACCTAACTTGTAACTTAGAAAAGTAAGCTCTTGGGATACTCCTTTAGTACTTTAGACCTATAGATGTGTTTTACCTATGACTGGTATGGGAATAGGGAACCTTTTTTTAATTTAATGCTTGATAGAGTGTTTTTGATAAGTTGCCTTGGTTTATTTTGGTCTTTTCTAGGTGACGAATGAATGAGGGTTGATCTTATATTTATATCAATCCCTTTTGATAAGTAACTCACATTATAACACTGAGGCTAACCATTAGGATATGTTTCATTTACAAATAATATGACTTTAGGGCACTAGGCACTTACATTGGGTTAGAACACTAACATCGATGCTAGTGTATATCCCAAACATCAGTGTCTAGAGAGTAAGAAAGTAGGTATAGGATCAAAACTTATAAGAGTGGAAATAAATACATTTTAAACATTCTAGGCAAGATAGAAGGCCTGGGTCATTAGCATAATATTGGTCAGACTAAGAGATATAGGCCAAAGGGTACAAGATAGAGTAGATGCAAGATTTGTAGAAGTGATAAAGGTCTAGAACTGAGAGGTATAACCAAGTTCTAAGTTTTCAAAGTGTACAAATTTGAGGTGTTATATAATCCATAAATATCATCTACATCCCCCCCCCTTTAATCTAGTAATGAAATTTTTAGTTTAAAGGAAAGGAAGTGTGTACAACACACCTTGTATTTGTGTGTGCCCAACATGAGTGCTTTACTAGTGACTAACCTAAAACTAAGAGAATGTTACAACATATAATTAGTACACATAATTTGGGATTTAAATTACTTGAAATGTATATAAATTAAAATAATAAGGCTTTAGGAATTCACCTATGTGTCGGTGTAACTGCCTTGATTTCTAGTAAGTTGATTTTAAAAATATGTATCATTGTAAACCTTTGAAACTGAGATTAGGAAAAATATAGATAAATATTTGAATCACATATATCCAAGGAGAAAGAGAGAGCAATTGGAATTCACATGCCCCCAACTTTGGAGCAAAAGTGAGTTATTCGCTGGTAATTATGATTAGCTTAATTGTGCAAAACAATAATACTTATAACATGGTGAGTGTGAGTGAGCCAAGTCATCCACCCTATCAAACTAGTGAGGTTGGATGATACTATCAAGTCCAACCTGAAAACTTGATAATATTGAGTGATTTGATCACCTCAACCATATGAAAAGGTGAACTAACTACTATATTATATTGGCTCAATATAGTTCATAAAAGTCTAACTAATGGGTGGTGATAGTCCCTGAGAATGTTCTAAAATATGAAACTGGTTTGAATTTTTCAATACTAGGTACACATTACATAGCATATGCACTTTATATATGTCTCATATTGAAATTATGTATAATAATGGTACCAATGTATATAATTATGCAACAACTATTCTAAATCATATAATTGTGTACTTTATCCAATTTGTAAAAACTTGTGTAAGTTTGGATAACATGCTTCCAAAGCTTGCCCCCACTATATATGGAGAAATATAAAATTGACATAAGTATCAATGTGGAGAACATGTTTCCTAAACATGCCCCCACTGTAATCTAGAAATATTAAATACTAAATAAGTGTGGAGAACATGCTTCATAAACATGCCCCCACTGAATCTAAAAATTATGAATGTGTGGAATTCATGCCTATATGACATGCCCCCACTGAATCTAAAAAATGATATAAGTACCCAATATTGAATAAGTGTGGAGAACATGCTTCCAAATCATGCCCCCACTGAATCTAAAAACTATGCCAAATGTGGAGAACATTTCTCTATGGCATGCCCTAACTAATATTTCCCCTCCTTTGAGGTGATGGGAAGATAAGAAGTGGTAGTTACCTCACCTCAAAATGATAATACAACTTTATAATCTATGAATGGAACTAAGTAGCATATAGAAGGAACATGTCTAGCTATATATATCATTTAAGTGTATATTATCAATGTGATCACATGAAGGCCTAAGATGCATGATAAGGATCATGATAATGTCTAGACAATAATAGTATGAGATCAATAAGAGAACAAATACACATAAAATCACTCAAAATAAAGTCAAAAAGGTAATGGTCCAAGGATATTACAAATAAGGGGCATGTTCAAATGTTGCATAATCAAAGGGACATGACTTAGTCAAATACCCATAAAAGTAAGGATGGCATATTAAGATGTTCATACAACAAACAATGACATATGAAAATTCCAATGAAATCATACATAGGCACAGGGGCTGAAAACAAAGGATCATATTCAAATGCTTGAACAAGGAAAATAATAGCAAGGCAAAACATTCAAGGAAGTGCATAAAGTAAATCATAAGAAACCAACATAAACATGTCATAGTAGCCCATGGATCAAATGTGCTAGGAAAATATGTCAAGTGTATAACATTTAAATTACCCTATGCAAGATATAATCATGGATAAAGGCATGTGTAAGTATATATGTAATCTCAAACATGATAATGAAATGTGATCATCGAACCATATAACATATGTATATCAAGATCAAAGAAGCGAATGTCCCCAATGTCTATATGACATGAGTAGAGGTAAGGCCCAACATCTAAAAATAAGAATAGACCATGTATTTTTGTATGCATGTATCACACTCATGTATAAGTATGACACACATATGTATGTTGGAGTAACTAAGTATGACATCCATCAACATGGAATTATCACATAGATACTAAGGAACTAATAGAACATGTAGGTGATGAAAGTGTTTTTGGATTTTTGAATGTTATTTATTTTTTTGGTATTTTTAGAATATTTGAAAAGGAAATATCATCCTATGATTCCATTCAATGGATGGTCATAGATATCTCCACACTATGAACCTAGTCTGATAATCTTGACATTATCAAGGAGCATATATAGGTTTGATATATATCATAGTAGTATCAATGAAATTCTATGTATGTAAAATGGGACTCTATGGTCATGAAGTAATAGTAGGAGTAATAGGAGTAGGGGTTTGTAGAACCCATCATTTAGTGCTCTTTTATTTTTTTATAATAACCATAGTAGGAACATGTGTAGGTGCTCTAGATATCTGAACATGGTGCATAGTAGACGTGGATTATGTGGAATCCACCATATGTCTCTGATGTAATGGTCTCTCAAGTATTGGTTTCCTAGTAAATTAATTGCATGTTATTTACCCTTTTTTGGTTAATTTACCTTAATAGTCTTGGTATTTAACTATATGGATATAAGTTTCTGTTTTTCAAGAGGATGCTCATATGGAATTTTGAATACTATAACTAATTGATTGGCATGAATGTATTTAACACACCCATGTACCATAGAAGTTAAAGCTCTAAGTGTATATATCCAAGGTCTTCCCAATAACATATCAAAGATACTTGTGGAAGGTATGACTAAAAAGGTAGTAACCACAAGTGTAGGACCAACCTATAAAGGTAGGTCAATCTTGATAAATAACCTTGTGGGTGGTCCCATCAAATGCTCTAATTGACTTATTAAAAGGATGTAAATAATTATGAGTATAACCCAAGTGTGTAATCATTGTCATAGTTCCAACATTATCACTAGAACCATTTCAATCATAACATTGCATACAGGGTGTTTATCAAGGTATGCTTGAATGAATAAAGAATGAGATTAGAGTCATCATCCTTAATCTCACTATCATTTTAATTCATAGAGGGTCTTTGAACCATAGGAGGTATATGTCATGTGTAAGTATGAATAATCCCATCTAGTGGGTGTTCATAATGTGGTGGGAGTATATGTCTATTAGATATTATTTGCACTTTTGGTTCCTTATTAGAATGGTCTTGTAAAGGATTTTTAAATATTTTTCGTTTCTGGTGATCACTAGATTGTGAGATTGATTCCTTTGGAGGATCTTCAAATGTAATATTCTGGTCATCAATAATATCTTAGATCTTATGCTTCAAGATAAAGCATCTACATATAGAATTCCCTATTCCTTGATGATAATCACAATAAGCATTTGCATCATATCTTTTGGGTAGAGATCAACTCATATCAACCTCGATAAGATGAGGGAGAGATAAAAATAACATTCTATTAACCATGGGATTAATGATTTTGAGGACTTAGGTAAATGTGTAAATTATCTCCTTGGTGCATTGGATAAGATAAGTCAATTAAGTTGTTATGAAATTGTGTTAACCATGGTGGTTGTTTCCTTTTTAGGCTCAGGATATTTTACCTTATAATTTGGTTTAATTGTAAATTGGGTACTAGATGTAGATGCAACTAGTGTATTTGTTACATACTTGATCTTATTCAATTACATAAGCTTTATTTCATGGTCTCGTGTAACATGGCATAAGTCATCGAAAGATTTAAACTTATTAAAAAGAATGGACTCATGTAATAGAGTAAACAAAATTTACTTGAATATGTCTTGCAACTCCTTGTCTACCATAAGATTGGTCATTTTGGCTAGCATTGTCTTATATATCAAGACATATTCATTGATAGGTTCTTTGGTTCCTTCTTTGATTCTGGAAATATTAACAAAAAAGTGTGCTAAAAATTAGTCTACAAGAGGTTTGAATGCTTTCATGGATTAGAGAGGTAAATCATAGAACCACCTTAAAGCATAGTCCTTGAGGCTTATTGGAAATAATTTGGTCAAATGTTTACCATTGGAGGCATATTCAAGGCATTCCACATTAAAGGTTTGAAGATGTTGTTCAGGATCACCCTTACCATCATAAATTTTGAACTTAGGTGCAATGAAATTGATTAAAAAATATTACAAAGAGATATCAATTACAAGAGGGTTATGGAATGCATCTTGAGAATCTATAGCATAAGGGTATTTTAAATCTTTTTATTCAATGTTTGTAACCTTGTCCTCCAAGGTATTTATAACTTAAAGGAGTGTTTAAATGGTAAACCCAGTGGGAATTAGATTAGCAATTTGAGTAGTCACTAAAGTGGATGTAAACATGTTTTGAGTAGTAATAAACATTAAAACTGGTATTTGTGTTGATATAATTGGTAAGTCCATGATATATGTAGTAATAGTAATTTCAAGAAAAAAAAGGTTTAAACACATAACCAATGCCCCCACTAGATGTGTTATGTTTTAATGTGTTTTAAGGGAGGGATGTCTAACTATAGTTTTGGAACTCTTTTATTTGAGTATAGTTTTTAGGATCTCATCAAGATCTTACAGGTTTTTTTGAATACGCTCATAAAAAAATGTAATTTCTTAAACTTTATCATTGTTTATTTGCTCATTTTCATTTGTTTCATGGTTTTCATTATTAGAATATTCTTCTATGATAACCCTATAAGTATTTTTTTTATTATCAACATGGGTATCATCATGATCCAATGTATGAGATCCCTCATTATTTTGAGACATCTTAGATGGTGGGAGGGGAATCTAACTGTGTTTAATAGGCACACCTCCTAATCTAGAACTATGCCTAGGTTGCATTCAAAATAGTAGAATTAGGAATGAAAAATTAAAACAATATAAAACTCTAGCTAGTTTAAAACCTTAAGAATTTAAAAAAATTGCATTCAAATGAATTGGGTTCACCAAATGTTTAACCCTAAAATAGATTGAGGGAATCCTAACTTAGTTTTAATAATAGGGTTAAAAATATATAAACGAAAATACACAAGGTGATAATCAAATATACAACATGATAATTAAATGTTAAACTTAGATATAAACATACATTAAATTTATTATGTTGAGTATAGGCTAAATATGGAAAGTACAATTAATATATGTATATAAATGATAAATAAGTACTATACTTAGTTGGTTCTTCTACTAGCACAATGTTAGATTTGGAATAGGTAGAAAGTAGTTTGGAAGGAGATTCTAGAATAGTCATCAAATTCTAGATCTGATGCTTCTAGCACTCTAGACACTAACATCACCCTGGGATAGTTGTGTCAATGATACTATCTAGGTTTGACACAAGTTTTATGTACAAAATACCTATTTAAAAAGGATGCTACCACCTAGATGCTTTTGCATTTGAATTTTCCTTCACTCTAGTGCATTCAAATATGGGTCATGTATTATCACTCCTCATGAATTTTTAAAACCCTAGTTATTCATTTTCATTGTGACCTTGGGGGAAAATGGGTTAGTGTGCACATCTTTTTGATTTGATCCCAAATAGCCCTCTATCAATGAGCGCTACCTACAATACTTTGAATAGGGTCTCAGACTAATGTAGTCCTCCCCTACATGTTAGCTTGTGTGTGAATCATACAATATGTATAAATCAAGTACAATAGTGACATGGCTTATAACTTGTCCAATCAGGCTCTTGGTCTTCTACTTTATTAATTCATACTTGTATATATGTTGAACAAAGATTCTCTATTTTCATTCCAATCATAGGTATAACATATATACAAGTATGAATGAGGGTTGATCTTGTATATATATATATATATATATATATATATATATATATATATATATATATATATATATATATATATATATATATATATATATATATATATATACAGGATCAACCCTCATTCATTCCTTACCTAGAAAAGACCCAAAGAGACCAAGGCAACTTATCAAAAGCACTCTATCAAGCATTCAATTGAATAAAGATTCCCTATTTCCATTCCAATCATAGGTATAACATATATACAAGTATGAATGAAGGTTGATCTTGTATATATATATATATATATATATATATATATATATATATATATATATATATATATATATATATATATATATATATATATATATATATATATATATATATATATCCCTTTTGATAAGTAACTTGCATTAAATCACTTAGGCTGACCATTAGGATACATTTCATTTACAAATTAGATAACTTTATTCATTGATTTAAGATACTAACATTGATGTTAGTGTCTATCCTAGACGTTAGTGTCTAGGGAGTAGGAAAGTAGCTATAGGCTCAAAAATTATAGGAGTGGAAGATAAGTATATTTTAAGAATTATAGGCAAGATAAAAGGCCTAGGTCATCAACATAAGACTAGTTAGACTAATATATATATGACAAGAGGATAAGATAGAGCATATGCAAGATTTGTAGAAGTGGTAAAGGTCCAAAACTAAGAGGAATATCCAAGGTCTGATCTTTCCAAGTGTACAAGACTAAGGTGCTTTATAATCCATAAATATCATCTAAATTTACAAACGAGTTAGAAAATTGAGTACATTATAACTATTTCATTCATTTTAGTAACAAATAATTTATTCAGTTCTTTAACATCGACACTTGTGCAAAATTAGAAATGATTAATAATATTAACAAATAAAAAAACTAGTTCAGTAGAAAATGGGAATTTACATCATTAAAATAGAATATATTTACAAGATGCCAACCATGGTAGACACTTTAAACCCAAAATGGTGAGGGAGTAGTAGGTGTAATGATGTCTTGATTCCAATAGTGTTTAGGACTAAATTTATTGACCTTTTTAAATTAGTATAGCTTATAATATATAGAGGATGGGGCTCACTTCAAAGTAGCATGAGATTCCCATCTTTGTCCATGATGGCCTCTTAAAATTGTCAGAACTCTACAAATTAAAAATAGGAAGAATATCCTCCTCTCAAAATATACGTGAGGACCCAATTAGTTAATACATGGACAAGTTATAAACAAACCACCTCCTAATTGCTTGGATTGTGCTTCCTTAGTGGCCAATGTGTATGCTACTAGGTCAAACTCACAATCCAACTTGGCCAAATTCAATGTTGGATTTCAAAAGATCACCTATAATTAGGCCATTAGTCTTTGATCCACTTGGAGTGGGGCCTCCAAGGACACTTTGAATTATGAGACCTGGTAGATGCTCATAGTAGACTGGGTTGAGAGTTGTAGCAATGCTTGGGCTCCAGCTTTATTGGATTTTACCACTTTCTTCCTCATGACTTGGTCTAAGTGACCCAGGTGAACTCTAAAATCACTTTTATCTATAAAGGTGTCATTTGGGTGGAATAGAATAGTGATGTTGACTTCTTTGAAGTAGGCCAACATCTTTTCCCTATTTTATACCAAAGGCTCTATAACTATTTGTGCCATGCTCCATGACTCTTAGATTTTAGCCTTCATACTCCTAGCATATGTCTAATAAAGGCTCAGTGCTAACGTGGGCATGAATTTTAACTCTGGAAGCATGACCTTGTAAGTAATTATGGTGAGCTTTCGACACTTTCTCTCTATGAAAACAATCCTCTCTAAGTATGCTTGTGTCTTTTGGATATGTGTTTTGCTTTCAGTCAATGTTTCAACCACTTCATCAGGATTCAAGAAGAGATATAAGAGGGCTTCCTTAAATTTCCATATTAGTTCCATAAGGAAGGTGCTCTTCACCTTCACCTCAAGTACATGGACCTACTCCTAGATATATTTTATGATCTTTTATAACATGTGTAAAGTATAGAGATTGAGTCCTCATCCACTCTTTCTTCTCTTGTAGATGTAATCATTTTAGTGAGGGAAAAGAGGTCTTGTTGAGTCTACCAAACCATAGGGTTTCCTTCTTGGATGAAATTTTATGTGAGGATCCTCCTCATGTTCCCTAAGGTCTATTCAAATTTCCACTACACTTTAGGATCACCGTGCATAATCATCACAGGTGGTTGCAACACCATGGTTACTCCTAGGATAGAAGGGGGTGTTGGTGGGGTGGTAGAGATGGACATGATAGGTAGAGGTCTAGATGGAGGATGAACATATGAATCAAAGGGAATGAAGGAAGATATCAATGGAGGAGGAGGCATGGGTTCAGATACACTATTACATGGTGAAGATTGTAATTTTCTATAAATTTCCAATTTTTCATCCAATGATGAGACTTCACTCATCTCTTTTTCCAAAGATTTATGAAGGAGAGTATATTTCCTTCCATCTCAAATTTTATCTATAGTTTTTATTCTTGGATATACACTGACTAAATCATTATGGCAAGAAAATTTTTCATTCAAAGAGGAAAAATAAATAGAGATTAAGGGAATTGTCCCAAAGAAATTGGGCAAGAGATCTAAATGAATCGAAAGGTTTGTGTTTAATATGAAAGTTACTTATTCAATCCAAAAGAGCATGTTTGGGTTTTCTCAAGTTCTAAATAAATTAATTGGTTTTGCACATTTTTATTGGAAGTAAAAAGTTACGATAGGATACATACTCTTTTCCTTGACAAAATGGGAGGAATCACAAGATGAAAGGGAAAGCCCAGGGGAACAATTGTGCATACCACTGGCTATGGGTCATGTTAACTTTTTGGGCAATGATACCAGGGATAGAAGTATTTAATAGAAGGGAGTAAATTAGTTGGTTGAAACCAAGTCCCAAGGAACATAAAACAATGGAAAAGAGGGGCCTGGGGTGATGTGGGGAGCAATAGGGATGGTGTAGGAGGCCAAGAATGAGTTTCCTTTTGATTTTTTTTGGGCCTCTTACCTAGATTAAACTATGCTACTATAGTGAAAGGAGATAAAATGGTAGAGGTTTTAAGGACCAACTGAAGAATCTATTGGGTGACTTCAAGTGTTTATGACATGGTCAAGATCGAGTAAACTGTGCATAAGGGTACACTTATTATTGGGAACACATCAGTACTTATTGGAGACTAGGCACATATAGGTATTTGAACCTATGGAAAAACTAGTGGGGGCACTATAGAGATCCTTGATTGTGAAATGGATTGGGCAGATGGGAATTAGGAGGTGAGAAGGTTTTTCATAGCCTAAGCTAGAGGCACTTAGGTGAATTATGGAAGGGGTGAAATGGGGAAAAAGGGAGGCACAAACTTTATGGGTTATTGTGTAAAAGGGAAACCAAAGGGGTTCCACTAGTTTATTGAGGAATGGTGAGAGTAGGTGAAGGGATCTACATGGGTGCTAGTTACTGGTCTCATCTTAGGCTTGTCTCTAGGATACTGTTGATTTCAACCTTAACGCATGCATGGCTTGAGGTTGAGCTGCTTGGGATTGATTTATCTAGTCATGAACTATTGAGGTTGAGATACATGAGCTACTAGAGGTGGTGGAGTTAGGGAATAGGGTCGAGAAGGTAAAACTCATAGAGGAGAAGGTCAAAGAGGAGAAGGAGATAGGACCCCTTGTAATATCTTCTTTGAGATTTGAGGAGTTTCTTAAACATCTCCTCTGGCTTGAGATAACATGAAGGAACAAGGTGTTAGAGTATGTATTTCATGAATTTTCTCATGTTTTTTAGTGTTTTAGCTAGCTATTTCATCATCTAGTGAGTTTCTCTTATGTGAATAATTATTCCCACATTGGCCAATTTAGCTAGTTTAGTATTTTGCCTTGCTTATATATGCAAGTTCCTTCTTTTGTACTAGCATACTTCATTATGCTTTATTTTTTAATAATATACGATATGCCTTGTTTTTGTTTATCATATCTTTAGCTTCCTTTATGATGTTTTGTTTCTAACACTTCATATTCTTAGGTTGGACTGCCTTTACCATTCCTAACATGGTATCAAAACCCTGAAGAAGTTACAATCATCCATTAACTTGCAATTTAGATAATTTTATTCCACTTCCCTCTTGTCGTTGCTTCTTCCCTTATCATGGAGAGGAAGCGTAAAAGAGAGGTGTGCTAGAATAAATTGGTTCCCTTTGGTGCCTCTTTTCAAACTTTTTAAAGATTTTGAATATTTTGTTGTTTGTGAAGCTTTTGTTGCTTCTGAGGCAATGAAACTGTCATATTCTCTTTATTTGCTATAGATATAATCTAAGAGTTTTTCTTTTGTTCTAAGATATGAAATTTTATCTAAGGAATTTTTATTACAAATAATTGGGCATCATTGGAGCTTGGAATCATTTGTTGTCTTATGTAAGATTTGGATTAGGTGCTTTGTATGTTAAATTTGATATTTTCAAAATTTATGTTATAGTTTTTTAGTGTAGCTTTGAAATATTAAGCTAGGTGTTAAAATATATTGCACTATCTTTTTCAGATTGATTTTGGTTGATTGAATGTAGAAATTAAAGATCTGAGTTTGGCATCAAGTCTACTACTTATGTGTTGAAAACTAGATCTACCTTTTTACCTGTAAGTTTCCAATCAACTAGCTGGGGCAGTCTTTTCTACATTGGTGCCATCTTTCCTTTCAAATATTTCATCATATTTAAATAAAAATAGTCATTGGGTCCTTTTATATTGCATTGGATCTACTTGTAGGAGATATGGAGCTGAAAACAATAATATTTTACTTTTTTCCTCTCAAAACTAACTGTCCATTTTTTTTTGCTTTCACAAGGCTGATTTTTTGCCTCCAGTGGAAGCATTGTTCACTTGCGTAAGTATAACATTAAATAAGAGGATATTTTTTCACATCAATTGGCATTTATGAGTCTGTGGTTCAATTCCAATTCTAATGAGTCATTGGAAGACTGTGTTATTTTTCATTTTGGTTACTAAAACCAATTCGTAGTGTTTTTTAATTATTTTGACCCATTTTATGGGAAATCATAACACTTGTAACTTTTGAACTATAACTTGGATTTGAGTTCTATTATTTTCAAAAGTTCATATTTGATGCTTATTTTGTTCAGCCTTTGTATTCTTTATGTTATTGATGATTATTTAGCATAGATTCTACTTCTGGTGTTGACCATTGTGAGACTTTAACTACACATAATTACCACACATGGAGACCTCAAATAGAAATAATCATAAAGTGCAAAGGATTGTAGTCCCTAATGAATGAACCACAACCATAGTTTACGCATGAATTTGAAAAATTTCAGCATCAATGTAAGTTTGAAGAATGTATAAGCTTGATTGGGGGATATGTGAGTGATAATATTTTGTTTCATTTGATGGGTTTGATTCTCTATTCAAAATTTAGACTAAGTTAAAGGGATTGTTTGGGAAATTATATCACTTGAGAGTGATGCAGATTAAAGTGGAGCTTACTTCACTAAATCTAGATGACTTTGCTTCCATTGTATACTACCTCACAAAGTTTAAGCATTTTTTGACATAGTTGAATGGGAGTGTGTGAGATAAAAAGGATGAAGAGTGTGTATATTTGATCTTGTCTAAGTTGAGTAGCCCATTCCAAATCTTTGCTTCTATATTTTTCTCTAGGATGAATTCATTAGGTACCGCATTCAAAATGCCAGATGTAGAGTTGTTTTGTGAGAGACTTATGAGGGAGGAATTTAAAGTGTCTCACCTTGAGTCTTCCACCTTTTGAAAATAATTAATGGCCTCACATCATAAGACTAAGGTAAAATCTAAGGGTAAGAATAAAAACATTCCTCTTCCACCTCAAAATGCACCTAAGCCCAACATTTCTACATCTAAACCCAAACCATCTTCTAAATCCAAGAATAATTCTAACCTATCTTGATCCTATTATGGGGGATTGGCCATAAAGAGTTTAGGTGTTTCAAGAGAATGAAAGCCTTAAAGGATGACATTATGAAACACAATATCTCTATTTCCACTCCTCCATCTCATGAGCATGGTAAAACACTTAATTTTGTCAGGAGATCATAGTTTCTTATTTCAGACAGTTGGGTTTCAGATTTTGGTGCTTCACACTACATGACTTCTACCAAGGAGTCCTTTGTATCATTTAGTCTTAGTTATACTTCCAAGATTAAGGTTGGATATTCTTCCATCATTTGTGTTAAGGAGAAGCGTGACATATAGATAGATGGTGGTTGAATCAATGATGCATTCTATGTTCTAGATATCACCACCAATCTACTTTTAGTTTATTAGATTTTCTATTTTGGTTAGGGAAAGATAGTGACTTTCATTCCATAAAGTGCTAAATTTCAAGCTTTGTTAGATCCACACACACTTATTTCATAGGGTGTTATTGATCATAATTCTTGACTTTACTATTTTGAGGGTTTTGATAATACTCCACCTTTAGGGACATGTTTAGTTTCTCATTCAGATTCTAAGAGTCAACTTTGGCATGAGATATTTGGACACGTCAAATATATATATTTGAAGGAGTTGAGCACTCACAATATGGTAGAGGGTCTTCCTACAGTTTCATGTCTTGATGGATTCTGTTGTGGTTGTGCATTGAGGAAACAACACTAGGATCTATTTCCTAATGGTATGTCTACAAGAGCTTCTTCACCACTTGAGCTTATGCATAGTGATTTGATTATCTTTCCTACTCCTTTCAACAGAGCTAAGTATGCACTTGTGTTCATTGAGAATTTATGAATGTTTAATTGGGTTTATTTCCTTAATTACAAGAGTGATATCTTTGCTCACTTCAAAGTCTTTAAGGCTTTGGTTGAGAAACAATCATTGAGTTGAATCAAAAATATTCATATAGATAATGCAGGGGAGTACTTCAGTTGAGAGTTCACTAAATTTTTAGCATCCCATGGTATTGTTCACCATCATTCTGTTTCACATACTCCATAGTAGAATGGCTTAACAAAAATGAAGGAAAAAACTTTGAAGGATATAGCTAATTGCATGATGCATTCATAGTATTTACCTCCTATCTACTAGGAAGAGGTAGTTAATTGTGCAAACTACATTCAAAACAACACACCACATTAAGAACTTGAGCATATGACTATGAAAGAGGCTTGGTTTAGACACCAACCTGATGTCTCATTTTTTTGAGTCTTTGGGAGCCTTGATTGGGTGTTTGTACCAAAGAAGAAAGGGAAAGCAATGGATAAGATGAACAAACCTTTGATTTTTTTAGGGTATTGAAAGGACAAGAGGGATTTTAGTCTTTTAGATCTTGATATTCATGATATTCTTTTTTAAACACATGTACAATTTGATAATCACTTCACATCTAATGACTCTTCATCTTCTTCCATGCCTTCTTCTTCTTTCGATGATTCACCTCCTCTTGAAGATTCATTATTTTAGGAGTTAGTTCAGGATATTCTTGAGGAGGTTATAGATGATGAGGATCATATTCATATTGATGTTTCCACTATGCCTAGTTGGGCTCATACTATAGTTTTTGAGGTAACACTATTCAAAGAGGATCTTTCACCTACTCAACATCATCATACACATTATACAGGTACTAGACTTTTATGTTAGGCATTCTCTAGGGATCCACAATATTTTTCATAGGCTCAAGGGATACAAGAGTGAGATGATGTGATGACAAATGAGTATTCTTCATTGATGAATAATCACACTTAGGATTTGGTTACTCTTCCTAAGGGAAGAATTTTTTTTATGTGCAAGTGGATTTACCACACCAAATATGTAACTGATGGGTCTATTGATAAGTATACAACACATCTTATTGCAAAGGGATTCTCACAATTCAAAGGTATTTATTATTTAGAGAATTTTTCACCCATTTCAAAGATGGATTAATTATCCTTTTACTTTCTTTTGTTGCATCATAGGGTTGGCTAGTATATCAAATGGAAGTTAAGAGTGTTCTCTTGCATAGAGACTTGCATGAGAAAATATATATGGAGTATCATGTTGGATTTGTTCAAGATTGTTTTCTTGTTTGTCAACTTAGGAGGTCTCTTTATGATCTCATATAGGACCCTCAAGCTTGGTATGAGAAGATGGATTCACTTCTTCTCTCCACTAGCTTTATTCACCACCACTATGATCTCACAGTGTACATTCATCATATTGGAGAGGACATGGTTATTATGGTCTTGTATGTTGATGATCTACTTCTCAAAGATAG
The DNA here is from genome assembly GCA_037957365.1 of Torreya grandis. Classification (NCBI taxonomy): domain Eukaryota; kingdom Viridiplantae; phylum Streptophyta; class Pinopsida; order Cupressales; family Taxaceae; genus Torreya; species Torreya grandis. The sequence goes on along the minus strand of JARHVA010001261.1, from coordinate 3,389,202 downwards.
CTCCTCATCTCAGATTTAGACTATTCATTAGGCACTTTTAGCATAGTTCGACATGAAAAATCTTGGACTTCGGCATTTCTCCCTTGGTTTACATATTTCACAGTCAGATATAGGGATCCATTTGAGTCAGCATAAGTATACCATTGATATTCTTCAACATTTTGGAATGCTTAATTACAAGCCAAGTCCTCCTTTTCGATCTAGAATGACTCTCACTGCCTCTTATACTAATCCACTTTGTGATCCTACATTGTATAGGCAGATGGTTAGGAGTCTTATATATTTAACCCATACTCACCTTGACATTTCATTTGTAGTTGGGCTTGTATCTAGGTTTGCACATGATCCTCGTGATAGTCATCAGAAGGATGCCAAGAGGGTTTTTCAATATCTTCAAGGCACTACACATTTTGGATTACATTACACCAAGGGTTCTACTTAGTTGGTTGGATACAGTGATTCAAATTGGGCAGGTTCTCTTGATGATAAGAGTTCCACTTTTAGCTACATCTTTTGTCTTAGTTCTTCACCTATTTCTTGGTTGTGCAAGAAATAGTAGGCTATTTCACTTTCATCTATAGAGGCTAAGTATAGGTAAGCAATTATAGTGATTCAATAATTTTTTAAGCTTCATTAGTTGTTGATAGAGTTTGGTTTCATGCAAGATTCACCCACTATACTTTAGTGTGATAACTAGAGTGAAATTCATATCTCTTGTAACCTAATTTATAATTAATGGACCAAGCACATTGAGGTACATATGCACTTCATTCATCAACACATTCAAGATGGCATTATTAGTTTTGAGTACATTCTAACTCAGTTGCAAGTTGTAGACATCTTCACGAACCCTTTTGCATCACCTCATTTCCTTTAGTTGCATGGCATGCTTGGGGTTTCACAAGTTGTACTTAGGAGTGGTTTTAGGACATATTCCATCTTCATTTCATGGATACATATTGTACATGACTACTTTATCAAGCCTAGTTTTTGGGACTCATATTATGGATATGCCACTATTTATTTTTTAGATTTTGTTAGCCCCTACTTTACTTGAGGGGGAGGGTTATTAGAGTATGTATTTCATGCATTTTATCACATGTGCTAGTGTATTGGCCATTTTTTCATCATCTAGTGAGTTGGAATGCCTTTATCATTCCTAACATAAGGTTGCCTTGGGTAGATAACCTACGTTGAGCCTTATTTCCTTTCTTCTTCTTCTTGGACTTGATTTAGGTGAACACCTCCTTTTAATTTGTTGGGTTGAGATAGATCTCATCATCCTTATGGGGATGGTGGCCATAGTTGGTGTTAATTCATGCCTAATACCTCATCACATGGGCCCTAACAACTCTATATGGGTCCTAGTATTTATGTTCATCCCTATCTAGGATATAGGTATCCATTCATGTTGCCATCTTCTGTAAAAGGGAGAGACTCTTGTAAACATGGTGCCTAATTATGCTTGGAAAGGATAGGCAAGCCTTCTACTAAAAATTGATGTAGTGATCAAAGGCACATTCAACCAATTGATAGTTGATCTCTTGCTCTACTAGCCAATCTAGGACTTGATAAGGTAGGTGAAGATTATCTTTGAGCGTACTGACCACTATAATGATAGTGTCACCCCTACATTACTAGTAGTCACCAATGAGGGTGAAATATTCCCTTATTTCCTTAGAGATATGAGGAATGGATACCTCATTGATGTCCATATAGACCATTAGTATAATGAGTCACAAATCTCTTGAATGTGGTTCTGATAATGGTAGCCATATAATTTATAAAACACTATATTGACCACTACAGCTCTAGGAACCCATGATGTAAAAACAAAAGGCTTGAATGTGAGTATTTTATAGATTATGTCCACCAGGTAGCTCATCATATAAAAGTTACCTCTTTCCTGATCATCTCCTACTACCTTGATCAAGTTGAAGTTGATCAAGACACCAAGGTCTAGGATCTGATCACCTTTGAGGATTATATGTAGCAGGGGCACACATAAGATATTTACATGCATGTAGTTGGATGCCCTAAATATCTGATATAGCAGTATCATTTGTATGTGAATCCCTTCCTTGAAGGTGTGAGTGGTTTAGGATTCCACATCTACCTTGTTAACCCTTTTAGCATCCAGGTTCTCTACCTAGTCCTTTAGGACATCATATATCTTATAGGTATTGGTCCATGTGCTCATTATGGATGAATTATAATTGATATTATACTCTGAGAAGTTGTGTTTAAATTTTAATGTACTCCCCAAAATATTTGTGATCTTATTCCAAGAACCCATAAAAAACACTAGGTCATGCACACCATCTTGTACCCATTTGGTAGTGAGTATCAATTTTATCATATAAATATGTACAAGGGAAGAATTTCATCTTGGCTATGACTCTATGTAGCCTACACTTTTTGTATGCCTAGACGTCATCTTTATACTTGGCTTCATCTTCATTTTCATTAGAAGAAAACTTGAGAACAAGGTCAATTGCCATGAACATCGCATTATAATGTTTGAAGTTAGTTAGACCTTATGAGAATGTGGTGTCCTTGTATTTGGGCTTAGCTTTAGGTTTAGAAGATAAAGAGACCATTACAAAAAGGATTAGATTTATTTTTATAGTGAAATTTAAGTAAGTGAGGCATCGAGTGTACAAGAATGAGTATAAAATGAGGCAGACTCTAGTAAATTTGGAGTAATAATGGTAAATGATATTATCTTGAGGCACTTATAGTGATATTCACATATATCATGTATTGATGGTGCTCGATGGATTAATCAATGTGAATTTAAATTTGAAATGGTGGTTCAATTTCCTCATTTACTTCCCAATCTAGACTTAAACTCAAAGGTTTCAAATATGCACCACCTGCTAGATTTGGTGATTGTGGCATGACATTTTAAATTTTCCAATCAAGACCTAGTTTCCCATTTATTTAATATTATGAGTGTGTTAGGCACATGGTTATTTCATCCTTATGGCATCTTGGACATCTTTTACCTTGTGTCACATGTCCATAATTGATTGGTCCTGAGTGTAATGGCTACCACCTAGGTGCGGCCTAGTACTTCACTTTTATTCATTATAAGGTAGGAATCACTAAATAGAGGAGTGAAGTAGTGTGTGACATATTTTTATTATCCTTTTAAATATGGTTGTACCTTGCTCTGACTACTTGGGGGTTTATTGGGACTCTAACAATTTGTATAGAAGTGTCATGTGCCATGATTTGGTAGGTTAGGTTCTCCCAAGCTCTAAAATTTATACCAAGTTCAAGAGATTGATAGCTCTAATAGTGGGCCACATGGTGCCATTTATTTTGGTTGGTATTTCATGATTCTAACATCTATATCATGTTTTGGAGACTAACACATCTGACATCTAGGCCATCCTATTGGTCATTTTTTGGTACCTCTGATCATCATGCCATGTGGTGTTCTTTCACTTGGTTGGGATCTCTTAGGATCTGACATCTATGTCAATTCTTGGAGATTGATATGCCTAACATTGGGAAACATGTGGAATTATTTCACTTGGTCAGCTTTTCTTAGGATCTGACATATGTATCAAGTTTAAGAGACTAATAGCTCTGATAGTCATGACCACGTGGTACTTTGTCATTTGATCATTCACCTTGAAAAAATCCATAAAATAAGACTAAGTAAAGAAGGAATCGATGTAATCAAATAATATTCTCACCTACTAGCCAACAACGTTTTACGAGGTGTCACATATGACTCTAGGATACTGTAACTCTGGCAACCTAAATATGAGTCCAAATCTACAAATAGACAGTAAGTGCAATAAAAATATTCTAAGTGTGAAATTACACTATTCTCTTAAGATGCAACAAGGAATTAGTTTTGCTTAAACTCAAAAGCTATAGGGGATTTTGATAGGGATCAATTGTTATTATGAATACATTAGATGCATGGAAAAATTAGGGTGAAACATAAATTTCAAGTACTCTTAAAGAAATATATTAATCAAGGAGAGATTGAAACTCTGGGAACATTGAATTTGAGTAAATTTAAAGAGGGGTACCCCACTTCTTGGAATAATGGGGTGTGTTGGCCACAATAAGACCATAATCATAGATCAATGAATTTAGGGTCCCAAATAGTGCGAGTATGTTTTCTTCTATAAATTTGATCACATTATTGGCTCTAGAATTATTAGTAGCCATAAGGGTCATTCCTCAAAGATTGGTTTCAAAGGCATAGTCATATGTACTTCATTTTTTCTAAATACCTGGAATTAATGGCATGTCCTAACATGACTATGGGTATCTCTAAAAACAATAGGCCAATAGTATCCCATTCTCAAGATTTTATGAATCATTGTATTGCTTGAGTGATGTCCACTACCTATTTTTTGATGTAAATTGTTCAATATATCCACATCTTCTCTTGAAACATACCTCAAGTAGATGTCTTCATAATGTTTTATGTACAAGACTCCCTTATTTATCATTTAATGAGTTGATTTGAGTCTAAGGGATCACCTTTACTCTCTGTTCAACTCAAGGGAACATGTACATATGAGTAATTAACGAATTATTTGGGCATACCATTCACCACCAACTACTTATGTTTCATTGATCTACTCAATATGAATTAATGGATCTATCTCAATCATGATTTGGATGATTCCTTAGCCACAAACCATCTTAGCTAGTCTAATTTAAATATAAAATTCTTCTAATTTTTCCACCCACTTACCTCTTATCTCTCCTAATTTTTTTTGGCCAAGTGTGAGCTTGATGGTTGGATCTAGAACAATGGCATATGTCTTATTCCTAGGAATGTAGTGCCTAAAATTATTTATAGCCTTGATAAGTGCATATATTTGATTATCTATCATTGAGTATTTCAATTCTACATCTTTCAATTTAATACTCATGAAGGCAATTACGTGTTCATTATCATTTACTATTTGTATGAGTACTACAACTATAGTGTGTTCTAAAACAAAAATATATATAAATAAATCTCTCATGAAATTAAGACTGATCAGAAATGGGGCTTGAGTAATGAAATTTTTTATATCTTGAAAAAAATATTATCTTATATTGTCCATTCTATTTTGACATCCTGATTCAACATGGCATTCAGTGGCTTGATGATCTTTGCAAATTCAAAAATAAATTTTCTCACAAAGTCTATCTTGGCAAAGAAAGACTTCAATTCTTTCTTGTTATTAGGAGGCATTATCTTTGAATGGCTTAAATTCATTTTGGGTCAATATAAATCCCATATTTGGTAATGAAATGACCTAACAATTTTATTTTAGTAACTCCAAACATGCCCTTTTTCAAATTCAGTGAAACTCCATATCTTATACATCTGTCAAACACCTTATGTAAATGATCTGCATGATTAACTCTATTATTAAAAAATATTATGAGGTCATACATGTAGATGATGATGCATTTTCTAACAAATCCCTAAAAATTGTATTCTATGGCATTCTAGCAGGTTTATCCTACATTAATCATGCTGAAAGTTATCTTTTTATATACAAAAGTGCCCCACTTGGTAGTGAAAGTGGCCTTCATTGTGTCTTTTTCTTCCATCAGCACTTGATTATAGCCTAAAAATGCATTTAGGAATAACATAATTTTAGACCCATTGACCATATGAATCAACTCATCTGAGGGAAAAGGATAGTTATCCTTTTTTTATGCTCTATTCAAGGTCCTAAAGTCAACACATAACCTAATTTTTCCATTTTTTTTATGGTAGGCACTAGGTTAGCAACCCAAGTGGAAAGCCTAATTGGAAACACAATCTTAGGATCTAAGATTTTATAATCCTTTGTTTGAAAGATTGGATCTAATATTGGATTTAATGGTCTCTAATGTTGCTTGAATGGATTGTTCTCTAGCTTTAGCAGGATAGTATGTGTGATAACCTTGGGATCAAAGATTTTCATATCTTCGTACGTCCATGCTATCACATGTTTGTATTTTTTGAGTAGATCCTTAAAATAATTCTCACTTTCAATGAAACTTGTACTAATATTGATGTACTGAGGATGTTCATCAGTTCCCAAATTCTCTTTAGTGAAATATGATTCACTTTCTTTGGACTATTTCTTCTTTTAATTTTATGGATCCATGTCAAATCTTGCCCTAATGAGACCATTCCCATCAGTATATGATTCTTTTTCAATTTTAATATGACTTCTTCTCCTAGGTATTCTATATTCATAGATTTATAATCCTTATCATATATTATTTTAGATTCAAAGGCTTTAGAATTACTCATAAACTATATGATCTTTAGGTCATCATCAAACACTTATAAGTTCTCCACATTATCTGAGACCGAAGGGAAAAGAATTAATTCCGTAGAATACTTCTACATTTCAGAATCTTGGAGTGGTGCTAAGTTGGTAGTTGAGGCTACCAGTAAAACTACTATTTGATTTTTTTTCTTGGAACAACTCTGATATTGAATGCTTTGGATGATTCTATCAGAACCCAGGCTCTATGTTTATACTTTTTCAAGTAATCAAGTTTTCATTGATATTTCCTTATGATCTAGTTGACAACTAATTTTGAAACACCAAATATCTATAACTACTTGATGTCATGTTTTAACACAAATTATAAGCCCAAAATCAGAGCTACATATTTAACTTGATTATTGGTGCATAGGAATTACAACCTATACATAGCTAGATATTGTTTTCTATTTGGGTTGACCAAATTTATGCCAATGCTAGAACCTTACTTCGATCTGGTATCGTTAAAATGTAGAGTCCGTAATTATGAAGACTTGAAAATTCTTGTTCATGAGGTTTATGCTTTGTGGTAAACATGTAAAAATGTGCAAGTGAAGATAAGAAGTTGACCTTATCATTCTTGGAATTATACTTGTTAATTAGGTAATTCTTCTTTATTTCTTGGTCTACTCAGATATGATTCGCTACTCCTTTGCAAGGTAACCAAATATGTGATAAGTATGTTTCCATGTACTCATTTAGTGTCTTTAACCAATCATGGCTCAACACCAAGCCATAAGATTTAGGTATGCCAACAACTAGAATGTCTATGTATTATTTTACACATGCCTCAAAGGTAAGCTATATGTGTACATTTGTTAAATCCCAATCCCATGGTACTGAGGATGTGTCTAGTTGTAGGACTAATCCATATGTTCTAAAATCATAGCCAGGTGATAAAATTATCAAACTAAGAATAATTTGAAATACCATCCATATTAATATGAAGGGTTTAATTATGGATGTAACAAAATATTTGTTTAGATTTAGATAAACCCACCTATTGACTAGTGTGGAATCCAACCTAGACGCATTAGGTTGTTTGGGTCTCCCCTAGCTTACAATAGGTGAAAGCAGATACAATTCCCCAGGAAAACACAAAAGGACCCAACGAAAAAAAATAAATATAACAAAAAGATCACCAACTACTTTTGACTGGTATGGAACCATATGGTTTTAGCTAGACTAAAAACAAGCCTAGGATAATGGACAAAGAGGCCCAAGTCATATATCACCTCACAAGCTTTCCAATTCATCAAATGTTTTTTTAATTAGATGCCTGATTCAAATGTTATGGCCCTTGGATGTTATGTTACCAAATGTTCAAAATTCAAATTTCAAATAAGAACCTTCTTGGATAGGAAAAGGGACAACTTTCACAATTCAAAATTTTTCTTGTGCTAGAAAAGGGATAGCTGGGCTTTTGGGTGCCCAAAAAGGAGAGTTATTGGTGAAAAAAAAGGTGAAGGAAAGGTTATGAAGGATAATTCTACCAATGCAGATTGTGGCTTCAAATTGCAGGAAATTTGATAAGGTTAAATTTTCTTTGTGTTGAAACAACCCATGTTGTTGTAATAATGTACTTTCTTGTGTTGAACTTAATTTATGAAGGAAAAAAAAGTGTTTGATTTCTTCCTTGTATTTTCTTTGAGAATATCTATTGTGTGATTTTTTTGAATGATGGTTGGAATATTCCTTTATCAGATGGAGTCATGGGGTCATGAGATTCATAATTTGGAAAGGCTATATTCTAGAGACTTGTAGGTTTTCCATTATATATTATAGTTCTATTACGTTCATTATTTGATCATGTTTACAATAAAAAATGACACAATCAAATTATATATTAAAATTTATATTTTTTAATAAATATCAAATGAATACACATCCATCATGATATAATTTTTAAGTTCATTATTATTAAAATATCCAATATTAAAACAAATAGATTTATTTATTTATATAATTTATAATATTTTTTGATCAAATTTATGGAAAGTTTGTTTTTATATATGAAATAACATTAAATATATGTGTGAGATTAATAAACAATATAACTTAACCAAAAAAAAAAAAAAAATCTAACCACTATTTATAATCCTGAGATTATTTAATTTATAGTGATCAACATTTTATATTAACTCACAGTGCCTATTATCAAATTATGATGAATTAATAGTCAATATATAAGTGTGAATTAAATTTATTTCAAAGTCAATTAAATATAATTTCCTACTACCAACGTCATTTCAAATATAAAATGTTTATTGTGGGAAGTTCCCATTGAATGTCACACCTAAGTCTCATGAGATTGTAATATGATTATAAATATAATATATTCTAACCCATGGATTAATTAGTTTATGTATCCATTGTCATCTTCTTTGGACTTTTGCATATGATGCAAAATTTTCTTATGAACCTCACATTTACATTTGGTATGAAAATATTAGATTTATTTTTAAAAATAATAGGGGTAATTTTTAGCTTTGACTTTGTAATTATTATGTGGAAAAATAATCAATGACTTTTTAGGTAATGATTTCTTATTCAATTTGTAATTATCAAGTAGGTATTATATATCATTTGTCTTTATTGCTTATTTTTTGAGTTTTTAAAGTAGCAAAGCAAAAGTTATTCTTCTCTCTGTAGGTGTAAAAAGTAAGATCATCATATAATTATGGGTTGGATCAGGTTTCACCCAATAGCAAATACTTACAACTTAGATTACTACATTTCTTATTTTTGAAGTTTGTGTTAAATTTTTAGACTTAACATAAATCCAATAAGAGGAAATCAAATCTTCTATGCTTACAATTGACATACCCAAAAGTCTTTCTACTTCCTTAATCTCATAAACAAGTGTATGTCATAAGCAACATTAATTTTGATAAAAATCCTTCCAAAACTATACATTCATATTTATTCTTTCATATTTCTATCATATTATAACATGTTTACATATTACATTCTTGATTACTAACATTCATAACTATATACATATTGTCACCCTCAATCATCATCCAATTCAACCACCACATGATCATGTAGATCTTTTATATAGTTTTTGGTCATGCATATCCTTTATATATCTTTGTTTCTTATTATAATGCATCCATTTATTTCTTATAAATCATATATTTATTTTCAATTGCAACATGTAAGACGATTCCATTGAATTTTTTATATTAATGTTCCAATAAAATGATTATAAATTCTAAATCATAATTCTATTTTATTTATTTTTTAAGCTATGTATATAAAAATTTTGGTTTATATACAATCCCTTGCATATACATGAAAATATTTTTTAAAAAAATCAAAATCTAATGCACACAAAGAAATTCAGATGAAAATAAAAGAAAAAGAAATAAGAGCTTTACAATGAATTTGGATAACACAAAGTTTTAGAGGAATTGAAGGTGAATATTATGTCAAACTTTCAGTTACCTTGTCAAGGTGACTATTTAAAAAAGTATTTGTTTTTATATTTAAATAGGTATACCAATGTATGAATAAAAGAGTTATAATAAAATATGTTTTTACATAAATGACTAAATGTGATATAAAACTTACAATAAATATGTGTATTTTTATTCATAAAGTTTAAAGATATGTTTATACAACTCTTTCTTATTATAGATTATTAAGATTATGTTAATATTTTGTATTTTAATTTTTAATTAAATTTATTTTTCAGTAAAATAATGTTAAAGATATAAATTTTTAATTAAAAAAATAGATAATTTAATTTTTATTTATTTTTAAATATTAAAATAAACTATTTATAGACAATGATGATGATTATTTATAATTTTTTTAAAAACAAAAAAATATTTTTATCGTTGTGTTAGCTTAAGACTAATAATAATCCAATTGTAATGTTAAATTATGATTGTTGAATGTAGTCCATCATCATTTAAGAATTATTGAATAGATTAGTGGTGGACTAATCAAATCTCATCATGTTTATAGTTTAAGTCATCATATGGAATTAGTTTCACCAAAGTTCCTTGAACCGAAATGGTCATAATGAGCCAACTAATTTATCCTGTGTACCAATACTTAGTAACCAAGACTTTGGGGAGATTTATTCACATGAGTCTCCTTTCAGGAGAGACTAGGCTTAACGACCCCTGTCTATTGTCAGTCATGTCAAAAGACCCATCAAAATTTTGGTGATAGAAGGAGAGCCTAAAATATTATTTAAAACTTTTCTTTTTTTTAGAGCTTTGCTTAGTATTCCAATGGCCTTAGCTTGGATAGGAGGACGTCATTATCATGTGAATGTTCTATGACCTTCCCATGACTTTATTAAGAACCCCCACACATTTTGTGTAAATTATATCCATGGTGGGGTCAAGACTATTGAGGAACATGTCCATGATTTTAAGGAAACCATTATCATAAGGCAAATTTAGCATGAAGATGTGGTTTTCACTTATTCTCCCATTCGTTGGATCAAACAGCCTATTCTTGGTACATTGGTCTACCAAAAGAATGCATCACCTCATGGGCCATATTTGAGAATATGTTCCTTAACTATTTTAGTGTGTCCATTGACCCTTCTATCTTTTTTATCAATTTTCCATAACCCATAAAGAGCTCGGTGAGCTAGCTAGTGTGTTCAACCATAGATTCCATCAGATATATACTAGGTTGAAAGATCCTTTCCTATAAACATAGAACATAGCCATAATAGTTTACCTTAATGATCTAGATCCTTTAACTATTATGTTCATTATAATAAACCCAGCTTTCCTCGTATATTTGGCTTTGACCTATGAAGAGGCTTACACAATAGAGTAGCAATCGATGTCTTATGGATATGGTGCTCAACCTTATTATTCATTGGCATAACCAAGGGTCTATCCTAAAATTCCTTCAAGTTACATGCCTATAAATTATCCCATGTGTCATTATGTGTTATATTATGCAATGCCCCAATTTTACAACCAGATTAGTCTTCTTCCAACAAATAAGAACCCTAATATTATTTTTAATGCATATGTTTCCATCAATACAATATATGATCAGAAGGTTCTTTTTCTTGTGATTATAGTCAAGTTTATTTTGATGCTTCTATTAATTATTTACCATTTTTTATAAGAGAACCATAGATAATTCCTAACCCAAGCTATGAGGTTGCATTCCTAAATGTATCATTGAGATTTATGAATAAGGATGTGGAGTTAAGGTTGATATGGTCATGCATAGTGATAATATGCTATCTTACAAATGTTTTCCATTATTTGAAGGTTATGGTAGAAATGAAAATGAATCAAATGGTGAAGCTGCTTTGGAGGCTTCAAGAAACCTAGTGGCTGAGAAATAAGTGGATAGAAGAGTTGTTTGCCCAAGAAGAAGAATCATATGCCTCTTGTGATCAATCAAAGCAATAATTAAAAGGACTAGATTTAAATGAAGAAGATGCATTTTATACATCTAAATCATCCTTCCCATAGGCCACATCATCCCTACATTTAACAAACTAATCCAAGATGGTCAATAGCTCAATGTCAATAGTTATTCTTTCCATTCATCATTAGAAGAGGGTGAACTTGAAGAAGACAATGTTGAACCAAACTATTGGTGATAAGAATAGAAAAACTAATAATAAGGGGGTTGTCCCTTTGAGTAAAATGAGTTGGATGAGCTCAAATTAGATAATCCCTCTCCTCAACTCAATTTTTGTTTCAAACCAATTGAAAGTAGCCATGCATTCTTCCTAGTAGTAGAGGTGGTTAGGATTGAAATGGGAAATCATGAACACAATAGCCTAAATGAAGCAATCATACCAATGGGGATGCACATTGAGAGTAACTTAATTCATCCCAGATCCCTGCATACCTTGGCCACTAATGATAATTTTACAAGTTTTTTGATATGGGAAGAATCTAAGTTAATCCCATGCCTTTTAAATGACAAAAATGAAAATAAGGATGTTATGCATGCATCTATTCACAATCAAGAGCAGCCACCAACTGATGCACCTATTGGATACAACAAAGAATAATCCCCTACCTAGTTGGATGCTTAGTTATTTCTATTATGTAATAATTCTCACCCCTTCCCCTTAACTTAATACAATGTTTGGGCAAAGGTATTTTTCAAACCCTATCCCTCATGCTTTTTACAATCTAGATACAAACATAATACACAAATTTATAGTCCTAATTTACTTGAATTATATGAAAATAAAATTGACAAATCTTTATGGGATAGTGTCCAAAAACGTAGAAGGCAACATATAAGAAAGTAATATTATCCTTTACCCTTCTCAAAATCCTGAAAAGAAATAGGTGTCTAACTAGTTTCAATCATGCATCTGCTTGAAAACCTCTATGAATATTTTTTCTTTTCCTTTCTTGTAAATGTTTAATGTTTGTTTCCTTTCCATCCTCTTAGTTTAGTTTCTCTTTCTTTTTTATATGAATATTTTTTATTTTCCTTTCTTGTAAATGTTTAATGTTTGTTTCCTTTCCATCCTTTTAGTTTAGTTTCTCTTTCTTTCTTTCTTTTTTTTGTCTGGTCCTTCTCTTTTTTGTTGAGATTCTCCTCATTAATCAAAGAAATGAAATGAAAGATATGCTGGTAAGTAAACAATATGAGTGGCACTCAAGGCATAAAATTTAATCTTGTTTGAAGACTTACATAAAACTATCATGACTCTCTTGTACATTTTTAGATTGATAAAGACCAATGATTCAAAATAGATTATGTGGATTTAGAAAGGTTTGTTTTCTCATTTATCTAAACACTTAATTGAAATATCTAAAGAAAATATAGCATTGTCTTTTGGGGGTTTGTATTAACTAATCATGAACTTTCTAATTTTATTTGAACCCATGGTTTGATCCCTAACTCTCTACAAGTATAAAAAGTAAAGTCTTCTTTCAAAATAATTGAGATAAAATATAAAATATAAAAATCTTCCTCAAAAGGATGATCTTGGTAACCTCCACCATATTATTTTTGGCATGGTTGACAATGGAACAAGGCATTATGAAGGGATCATAGGTATCTCTGATGGGACTATAAATGCTTGGCTGACAGTAGAGCAATGTCCATGTCATTCCATCCATACCAAAAAGTTAAATCCTTTTTATTTCATAAGTTCTAATCATTTATACAAAATCAAAATATTGTGTGTGCATACAAAAATAATGAATTAATAATTTGATCACACACACAAATGATCTTTGACAAGATTACAACTGAGTATGCCACATATTGAGGCAGAATTTAGTGTTTTTATTCTTATGATTTTATCTCAAGTAATCATTTGTAGCTAATGTTTGTTATTTAGATACAAGAACTAATGATTTTAGATTTATTTGGATATTCAAGAGTATCTACTAGGAAGAGTCACCATTTGTTGTTGTCTTTCTAACACACCCTATTTTCAAACAAAAAATGGAGACCCTCTTTTCTTCTTCGATCTTTTTCTATGGGGTTGTGATGGTCTATCTGATTGAGATCTTCTTGATTGGTAATTTACTAGATGCTAAGATATAAATGATTATTTTTACTCATTTTAAATGCCTTTGAATTTTACTCAATTCAGTCTAAAATTTTACCTATGAGCATTAATGTCTAACTTATAGGTTTGTTTTAAGCCTATGAAGTCTTATTTCTTAATAAAATGTTTCAGTATTCAACCATTTGAATGTTCGGGATTAAAACATAATTTTTTTTGAATGACTGATTTCAATTCTTATATTAAATGATTGCTTCTCATAAAAAATTCACTTGATAAAACTTAGTTTTTTTGTAAATCTTTACTTAACTAATTTTTTTATTTTATTGTAGGTTTTTACAAGATTTTTGGGACCCCTATATTCTTCCACATGTCAAAATCTTGTCAACACACAACTTCAGAGTTAAATCTTTTTATAAAAATGATTATCTTTTTTAAAAGCCGCAGGCCCTAAGAAGATGCCATTTGGCACCCTCCTAGAAGCCTGGGAGCACAAAGGATTGAAGGCATTAACAAATGCATGAAACCTCAGGGGTATTAAGACATTAACTTGGAAAATCAAGGTTTGATCGACATTGGCAAAAACTTGTGGCCCTAAGGCCCTAAAAAGATGTCATGTGGTACTCTCCCGGAAACCTAGAGTTTAGAGCGATTACAACATTAACCTAGAATCTCAAAGCATTAATAATATTAACTCACCAAAGTATAAAGAGCCAAGGGGTCAAGAAAAAACTACCTAGCCATGACAATGACAAAGACAAATAATAAAGTAAAGCCCATGTACGTTGACAGACTACCAAGTGTCAAAGTGTCAACAAGCAAAGCCAAAATCCTAACAAAGTAAAAAGAATGTGAAGCCAAGGAAGGGCCATGTGATAGTGGTGGTGACAGAAGATGAAGGGACTAAGATTGATAGCTCATCTGGCTATCAAAAGCCAAGATGGGACTATGCATTTGATTCAGAATCAAAATCAAGTTACATCTCAACAACATGATGATTAACAATGAAATTTAAGGCATAGCAGTTGGCACAATAATCAAAAGAGGACATATTCAACTAAAATTATGAATAAGACATATTTAAAACCATAAGTATTAAAATGTGAGAAATAACGTTAAATAAAAAAATGAATTCATTTTACAAATAATCTCACATGAAGAGTTAATCCTCGCCAAATAAATATACACTATATATTGAAAATATTAAATTTAAATAATCAACAAAACCAAGATTAAAATTCAGAGGCATGCACTTTGAACTTGTAACCTTAATTAAAGGAATATGCTTGAATAAAACAACTCATTTATAAAAATGCCAAATTTAATACAAGGCCGCAGAACGCCAAGTCCCTGCAGGGAGTTTCTGAGTATCATCTGTTATAATTTTGGTTTGAACTCATAAATGTATATTATTTTGATTAGTTTCCCAACACGAGAATTTGAACATAACAGAAAGAAAAATCCATGTTATCTGACATGGTTGATTATAAGAAAAATAATTTCAAAGCTATATATGACTGCATCAAATACAATGGTGTTGCCTTTGCTGGAGGTGCTGCATAGAGAAGACTCTCAGAGAGGCAAATAAGAGCCATCTTAGTGCATAGTGAACCAAAGTGAGAAAGATGGGGTAATTAAATCCCACCTTCCCAAGCAACTAAAATCACAATAGAAATAGCTTTAAGATGAGCTCAAACTCTTGTACCAATTTATAGATAAACAGTACCAAAACTATCTCACCCAATGGGTAGTTTAGCATAACTAATGTGCCTACATCATAATAGAAATGTTTAAAAGCCATTTACTATCAAAAAATTACAAAAATATAAACACAAATTCAAAGACCTCATTTCCATAATGTTAAATTCAAAAGCGTTAGGCCTAGACTAAGATGATTTTGTCAAAGCTTGAAGAGAGATATAAGCAATTTACGATGTCAATTTTCAAACCTTATAGTCATTTCTTAGTTTTTACTATTAATATGTAGCTTAATTGAATTTTTTTAATAAATTAAATAATTCATTATTCAGTAAAGATTGAATTTAAATAACAAACCATGTCTCTATTGTGTGTCTTAAATGGATTCTATGTAACCCTAGCCATACAAAAATGAATCTGGTATTTATCCTAGATCTGGTTCCCCCATGGAATGTCTTACATTCTTCAGAAATAGGTCCCTTGCATATGAACCACTATTATTAATATTGATTTCGATAAGTGTACAACTTCCTTGCATATAAACCACTATTACTCCAAAGGGGAAACTATGGATGAGAACTTTCTTCCTAATCATATAGATATCGGTTGCTTTACAATCCTTTATGAAGACAATAAAGGGGGCCCTCAGATTCGATCTAAGGAAGGGGAACGGATGAATGTGAAACCTCAACCTTATTCACTTGAGAATTTTGGTGACTCCCTTAAGGTTTAAATTTTTCAAGACTCAGTACTTTTCTTTAATATGTTCCTATTGTTGTTATTAACAATTTAAAGTATGATGGTTTGAGTGTAGGCATGGGGCAACTGCAAGTAACGCAGTGCTGAGCATCGCATTATTGAAAAAGGGTGGGTTGATCAATTTTTTACACCATATTTTGTGCGTTTTAAGAGATTTGTTTTCAATTTGTCTTATCTAAATTCTAAAATAAACACATCATCCTCTTAAAAACTATACAAATATAAAATCTCCAACAATTAAAATGATAAGATTAAAAATGACGTCTTATATGGTAAATTTGTCATCTATTGATGATAGTTTAAGGCAACTCCCAAGTTTAATTAAAGTGTTAAACAAAATGGTTTTATAAATAATAATAATAAAATTGATACCAAATTTTGCAATTTCAGTCGTGGATTCCACCAACCTCACCATCAGCTACTTTTGCGTCCATATTGATGTGCTTTTACTTTCCTGAGGTATTCGAAACCATTTCCAACATCTGCACTCAGGTTCCATAGAAATGATTCATCTAAATTTTTTTGGTTTATAATTTACCAAATATATCTATTTAATGCCATTGACAGTTGTCAGATACTCAAAGCTTTACAGAGTATACCTAATGGAGCAAAAGGTTATATTATTACTTAATGCCATTGATAGTTGTCAGATACTCAAATTTCTAGAGAGTATACCTAATGGAGCAAAGTATTAAATAATAATACATTTCTAGAGATAAAAGGTTATATTATTTTTAGAGCAAAATGACAGAAAGAGATAAAAGCTCCATGTTGGCTGCAATTTTTTTTTAATCTTTTGTTTTTAAAAAACCTAAAGCAAATAAAGTTAAAGAAGGCACATTCAAAAACCTAAAGCAAATAAACTGAGAAAAATTTAAGGCTTCAAAAATTAGATAAATACTATCAATAAAGGCGTTATGAATTTTAATATAATCTTTTTTTCAAATCCTTTGAAGAGACAAATAATACAAGTGGAAAAATAAAGCATAGAGCAGCAAAATGATATTTTGAATAGCAGGGCACGTTATATAAGCAAAGCCCCAAAAGGTCAGAGGTTAAAAATAAATGGTAAAGTGCCTTAATATAATATGAAACGTTATGAATGAGACATTTTTGGCATAAACAACCAAAACAAGGAAAGTGCTACTCAAAAAGAACACCTGTAGCATAAATGGGTTAGGATAAATAAATGAAGATTTAAAAAATATTAAAATATATATATATAATAGATATATATGAGTCTCAAGTTAAAACATAGAAATCTTGAGAAAGATTAGTATATAGAATGAGAGAGAAGAGAGCTCAATGAATAGAGATAGAAGGAAAGAGTATTTATCTATACAATTTTTTTGTGGGTTCTAAATGTCTATAATTCTCGTAAGGTGAAGGGGATGTGTATGACAAATATGGAGGCAGTTACAATGAATGTAACTCTAAAATTCAGAAGTTACAGAGGGATTTTGACAGTGAGGGATCAATTGTTATTATGAATACATTAGATGCATGGAAAAATCATAGTGAAACATAAATTCAAGGACTCTTAAAGAAAGATGTTGATCAGGCAGAGATCAAAACTCTGGAAACTTTGAATTTGAGTAAATTTAAAGAGGGGTACCCCATTTCTCGGAAGAAGGGGATGTGTTGGCCACAACAAGACTATTATCACAGATCAATGAAATTGAGGTCCAAAATTGGTTGAGTATCACATTCTCATCTCTCGAATTCTTGGTAGCCATAGCTTGTCCATATGATATAATAATCAGTGGGTATTAGGACAAACTTATGTCATGTTGAAGAGTTTGTAAAGACTACTCCAATAAATTCAAAACCCCATTAAGTAAAGGGTCTTTCCTCAATGACTGGTTGTAAAGGCATAGTCACATGCACTTTGCTTTTACCAATATCTTGCATTCATGGCATGTCCTGACATGACTATGGGTATCTTTAAAAACTGTGGGCCAATAGTATCCCATTAGATCAAGATTTTATGATTCATTGTATTGTTTGAGGGATGTCCACTACTTATTTTTTGATGTAAATTATCCAAAATATCTGCATCTTCTTCTCTTGAAACACACCTCAAGTAGATGTCTTCATAATTTTTTATGTACAAGAATCCCTTCTTTATCATTTAATGAGGATTTAATTCTAAGGGATCACCTTTACTCTCTATTCAACTCAAAGGAACATGTACCTATGAGTAATTAGTGAATTATTTGGGCATACCATTCACCACTAACTACTTATGTTCCATTGATCTACTTAATATGAATGAATGGATCTATCATAGTCATGAGTTGGATGATTCCTTGGCCACGAACCATCTTAGCTAGTCTAATTTAAATATAAAATTATTGTAATTTTTCCATCCACTTACCTCTTCTCTCTCCTAATTTGTTTTGGCCAAGTGTGAGCTTGATCATTAGATCTGAAATGATGGTATATGTCTTGTTCCTAAGAATGTAGCGCCTAAAATTATTTATAGATTTGATAAGTGCATATATTTTATTATCTATCATTGAATATTTCAATTCTGTATCTTTTAGTTTAATACTCATGAAGGCAATTGAGTGTTCATTATCATCTACTATTTATGTGAATACTACTACTATAGTGTTTTCTAAAACAAACAAGTATAGAAATAAATCTCTCATGAAATTAGGAATGATCAAAATTGGAGCTTGAGTAATGAAAGTTTTGATATCTTGAAAAAAAAATCTTATCTTCTATTGTCCATTCTATTTTGGCATCCTACTTCAACATGGCATTTAGTGGCTTGACAATCTTTGCAAATCCAGAAATAAATTTTCTCACAAAGATTATCTTGCCATAGAAGACTTCAATTCTTTCTTGATGTTAGGAGGTGTTATCTTTGAAATGGCCTAAATTCATTCTAGGTCAATAGAAATCCAATCTTTGGTAATGACATGACCTAATAATTGTCTTTTAGTAACTCCAAAGATGCCCTTTTTTGAATTCAATGACACTCCATATCTTATACATTTGTCAAATACCTTATGTAAACAATTTGCATGATCAGCTCTATTCTTTGAAAATATTATGAGGTCATACATGTAGATGATGATACATTTTCCAACAAGTTCCTAAAAAGTGTATTCCATGGCATTCTGAAAGGTTTATCCTACATTAACCAAGCTAAAAGGTATCTTTTTATATGCAAAAGTGCCCCACTTGGTAGTGAAAGTGGTATCCATTCTATCTTCTACTTTCACCAGCACTTGAGTATAGCCTAAAAATCCATCCAAGAAGGACATAATTTTAGACCCATTGACCATATGAATCAACTCATCCAAGGAGTGCTAAGAATAGTTATCCTTTTTTTATGCTCTGTTCAGGGTCCTGAAGTCAACATATAACCTGATTTTTCCATTCTTTTTTTATAAGCACTAGATTAGCAACCCAAGTGAAATGCCTAATTGGAAACACAATCTTAGAATCTAAGAGTTTATAAACCTTTATTTGAATGATGGGATCTAAGATTAGATTTAATGGTCTCTTACATTGCTTGAATGGAATGTTCTCTAACTTTAGCAAGAAGTATGTGTAATAACCTTGAAATCAAATATTTTCAAATCTCTATATGTCCATACTATCACATGCTTGTATTTTGTGAGAAGACCCCTAAACAAATTCTCACTTTCAGTGAAACTCATACCAATATTGACATATTGAGGATGTTCATCAGTTCTCAAATTGTCTTTAGTGAAATATGATTCACTTTCTTTGGATTGTTTCTATTTTTGAGCTTATGAATCCATGTCAAAAGCTCGCTCTAATGAGACCATTCCCATTAGTATATGATTCTTTTTCAATTGCACTATGCCTTCTTCTCCTAGGTATTCTATATTCATAGATTTATAATCCTTATCATCTATTATTTTAGATTCAAAGGCTCTAGAATTACTCATAAACTATATGATCTATAGGTTATCATTGAACACTTATAAGTTCTCTACATTATCTGGGACAAAAGGGCAAAGAACTAACTCCATTGACTACTTCTACATTTTAGATTCTTGGAGTGGTGCTAAGTTGGCAGTTGAGGCTGCCAGTGAAACTACTATTTAATTTTTTTCTCTTATAACAACTATGATATTGAAAATTTTGGATGATTCTATTAGAACCCAGCCTCTGTGTTTATACTTCTTCAAGTAATCAAGTTTGCATTGATATTTCCTTCTAATCTAGTTGACTAATTCTAAATCACCAAATATCTATAACTATTTGATGTCATGTTTTAGCACAAATTATAAGCCCAAAATCATAGCTTCATACTCAACTTCATTATCAGTGCACAAAAATTACAGCTTATACACAACTAGATATTATTTTATGTCTAGGTCGATCAAAGTTATGCCAATACTAGAACCTTACTTCTACTTCGATCTGGTACCATCAAAGTGTAGAGAACATAATTATGAAGACTTGAAAATTCTTGTTCATGAGGTTGATGCTTTGTGGTAAACATGTAAAAATATGCATGTGAAGACAGGAAGTCGACCTTATCATTCTTGGCATTATACTTGGTAATTAGGTACTTCATCTTTGGTTCTCAAGACACTCAGATATGATTGCCTACTCATTTTCAAAGTAACCAAATATTTGAGAAGTATGTTTTCACGTACTCATTTAGTGTCTTTAACCAATCATGGCTCAACAACAAGCCATGAGATTTAGGTATGTCAAAAACTAAAATGTCTATGTATTATTCTACATATGGCTCAAAGGTAAGCTACATGTGTACATTTGTCAACTCCCAAACCCATGGTACTGATGACTTGTCTAGTTGTAGGACCAATCCATAAGTTCTAATATCATAGCTTGGTGATAAAATTATCAAACTGGGAATAATTTGAAAGACCTTCCATATTAATATAAAGGGATTAATTATGGATGTAACAAACTATTTATTCGGATTAAGATAAACCCATCTATGAATTAGTGTGGAACCTAACCTAGACACATCAGAAGGTTTGGGTCTCCCCCTAACTTACAAGAGGTGAAAGGAGATGTAACTCACTAGGAAAACAAAAAAGGTCCCAACTATAAAAAACAAAGATAGAAAAAGGAGCAACAACCACTTTTGATTGGTGCAGGAACCATATGGTTTTAGGTAGACTGAAAATAAGCCTAGGATAATGGAAAAAAAGGCCTAAGTCACATATCACCTCACAAGCTTTCCAACACATCAAACAATTTGTTAATTAGATGTCCGATTCAAATATTATGGCTCTTAAAAGTTGTGTTACCAGATTTTCAAAATTCAAAATTCAAAGAAGAACCTTCTTGGGCAAGAAAATGGATAGCTTTCAAAATTTAAAATTTTTATTGGGCAATAAAGGGATAGTTAGCCTTTGGGCACCCAAAAAAAAGAGATATTGATGCCAAAAAAAAGGTGAAGGGAAGGTTACAAAGGACAATTCTATCAGCGCAGATTATGTCTCCAACTTATAGGAAATTTGATAGGGTTAAATTTTCTTTGTGTTGAAACAACCCATGTTGTTGTAGTAATGTATTCTCTTATGTTGAATTGAATTTATGAAGGAAAAAAAAGTGTTTGATTTCTTCCTTGTATTTTCTTTGAGAATCCTTGTGTGTTTTGTGCAAATGATGGGTGGAGTAGCAACTTTATCACATGGAGTCATGGGGTCATGAGATTCATAATTTGGAACGGCTATATTCTAGAGACTTGTAATTTTTTAATTATATTTTATAGCTCCAATGCATTCATTATTTGATCATATTTTTAAAAAAAATGATACAATCAAATTATATATTAAAAATTATATTTTTTTAATAAATATCAAATAGATATGCATTTATCATGATATGATTTTTAAATTCATTATTATTAAAATACTCAATATTAAAATAAATTCATTTATTTATATGATTTATAATATTTTTTGATCATGTCCATGAAAACATTATTAATATATATATTAATATGAGATACATATTAAATATATATAACTAATAAACAATATAAATAAATAACATCAAAAAAAAACATTTTAACCATTATTTACAATCTTAAATTTAAAGTGATCAACATTTTAATTAACTCACAATGCCTATTATCAAATCATGATGAGTTAATAGTCACTATTTAAGTGTGAATTAGATTTATTTCAAAGTCAATTAAATTAAATTTCCTTACTGCCAACGTCATTTCAAATATAAAATGTTTATTATGGCAAGTTCCCATTGAATGTCACACCTAAGTCTCATGAGATTGCAATATGATTATAAATATAATATATTCTAACCCATGGATTAATTAGTTTATGTATCCATTGTCATCTTCTTTGGACTCTTGCATGTGATGCAACATTTTATTTTATTTTTATTTTTATTTTATTTTATTTTTTTTTTTGTTTTGTGGGTGAACCTCACATTTACACTTGGTATGAAAAGATTTATTTTCTTTTAAAAAATAATAGCGGTAATTTTTAGTTTTGATTTTGTAATTATCACATGGAGAAATAAGTGGCAATTTTTTAGGTGGTGATTTTTATTTGAATTCATAATTATCAAGTGGGTAATATATATCATTTGTTTTTATCGTTTATTTTGTGAGTCTTTAAAGTAGCAAAGCAAAGGCTATTCCTCCTTTCGTAAGTGCAGAAAGTAAGATCGTCATATAATTATGGGTTCGTTTAAGGTTTACCCAATAGTAAATACTTACAACCTAGATTACTATTTTTTTTCTTTTTAAAATTTGTATTAAATTTTTTAACTTAACATAAATCTATGAAGAGGAAATCAAATCTTTTATGCTTACAATCGACATACCCAAAAATCTTTCTACTTCCTTAATCTTATAAATTAATTTATGTCAAAAATAATATTAATTTTGATAAAATCCCTTCTAAAAATATACATACGTATTTATTCTATCATATTATAACATATTTACATATTACATTCGTAATAACTGACATTCATAACTATATACATTCATAACTATATACATTCTGTCACCATCAATCATCATCGAATTCAACCACCACATAGTCATACAAATCCTTTATATATCTTTGATCATGCATATCCTTTATATATCTTTGTTTCTTATTATAATGCATCCATTTATTTCTTATAAATCATATGTTTATTTTTAATTCCAACATATGAGACGATTCCATTGAACTTATTATATTAATGTTCCAATAAAATGATTACAAATTCTAAATCATAATATAATTTTATTTTATTTTATTTTATTTTTTAATTATAAATAAAAAAATTTAGCTTATATACAAGGCCTTACACATTAAAATATTAAAGAAAATCAATATCTAATGCACATAAAGAAAGTCAGACGAAAATAAAAGAAAAAGAAATAAATTTGATAACAGAAAATTTTACAGGAATTGAAGGTAAATATTATGTCAAACTATCAGTTGGCTTGTTAAAGTGACTATTTAAATAAAAGTATTTGATTTTATGTTTAAATAGCTATACTAATCTATAAATAAAATATTTATAATAAAATATGTGTTTACATCAATAACTAAATGTAATATAAAAATTACTTTAAATATATGTATTTCTCTTCATGAAATTTAAAAATATGTTTATATAACTTTTTCTTATTATAAATTATTAAAATTATTCAATATTTTAATTATGTATTTAATTTTTAATTAAATTTATTGTTCAATAAAATAATATTAAAGATATAAATTTTTAATTTAAAAAAATAGATAATTTAATTCTTATTTATTTTTAAATACTAAAATAAAATAGTTACATGCAATGATAATGACTACATGTAATTTCTTTAAAAACTAGAAATATCTTTTTATCATTGTGTTAAAAAATAGAGAAATTTTTTTATCATTGTGTTAGCTTAAGACTAATAGCAATCTATTTGTAATATTAAATTATGATTGTTGAATGTAGTCCATCATCATGTAAGCATTGTTGAATAGATTAGTGGTGGACTAATCAATTCTCATAATGTTTAGAGTTTAAGTCATCATCTGGAGTTAGTTTCACTAAAGTCCTTCGAATTAGAATGGTCATAATGAGCTAACTGAGTTACCCTGTGTACCAAAATTTAGTAATCAAGACCTTGGGGAGATTTATTCACACGTCTCATTTCAGGAGAAACTGGGTCTAACAACCCCTATCTATTATTGGTTGTGTCAAAAGATCCATCAACATTTTGGTGCTAGAAGGAGGGCCTAAAATATTATTTCAAACTTTTCTTTTTTTTAGAGCTTTGCCTAGTATTCCAATGGCATTAGCTTGGCTAGGAGGACGTCATTATCACGTGAATGTTCCGTGACTTTCCTATGAGTTTTATAAGAACCCCCACAAATTTTGTGTAAATTCTATCTATGGTGGGATCAATATTGCTGAGGAATGTGTCTAGGTTTTTAAAGAAACCATTATCGGAAGGCAAATTTACCATAAGGATGTGGTTTTTCATTTATTATCCCATTCATTGGATCAAATAGCCTATTCTTGGTACCTTGGTGTACCAGAAGAATGCATCACCTCATGGACCATCTTTGAGAATATGTTCCTTAACTATTTTAGTGTGTCTATGGACTATTCTATCTTGTTTTATCAATTTACCACAACTCGTAAAGATCTCGATGAGCCAACTAGTGTGTTCAACCATAGATTCAATCAGTTATATACTAGGTTGAAAGATCATTTCCTAGAAACAGATAACATAACCATAGTAGTTTACCTCAATGCTCTATATACTTTAACTGTTATGTTCATTATAAGAAACCCAACTTTCCTCGTATCTTTGGCTTTGACCTATGAAGAGGCTTACACTATAGAGCAACAGTCGATGCCCTATGGATATGGTGCTCAACCTTCTTATTCATTGGGATAACCGAGGGTCTATCCTAAAATTCCTTCGAGTTACATGCTTGTAAATTAGCCCATGATTCATCATATGCCATATTGTGTAATCCTCCAATTTTACAGCGATTTTAGTCTTCTTCCAACCAATAAGAACCCTGCTATTAGTTTTAATGCATATGATTCTATCAATACAACATATGATTAGAAGGTTTTTTTTCTAAGTTGTGATTATAGTCAAGTTTATTTTGATGCTTCTATTAATTACTTACCATTTGTTACAAGAGAACCATAGATAATTCCTAACCAAGTTACAAGGTTGGATTCTTGAATGTATCATTGGGAGTTTATGAATATGGATGTGGAGCTAAGGTTGATATGGTCATGCACACTAATAATATGTCATCTTAAAAATATGCTCCATTATTTGAAGGCTACGGTAGCAATGATAAGGAATCCAATGGTGAAGTTGCATTGGAGGCTTCAAGCAACCTAGTAGCTGTGAAATAAGTGGATAGAGTGTTACTTGCCCAAGAAGAAGAATCAAAAGCCTCATGTGATCAATTAGAGTAAGAATTCAAATGACTAGAAGAGCTAGATGAAGAAGATGTATGTTATACATATGAATCATCCTTCCCAAGTGCCACCTCCATCCCTACATTTAACAAACTAACCCAAGATGGTCAGCAACTCAGTGGTACTATTTTATCTTTCGATTCATCATTAGAAGAGGGTGAACTTGAAGAAGATAATGTTGAACCAAACTATTGGTGCCAAGAAGAGGAAACCTAATAATAAGGGGTTTATCTCTTTGAGTAAAATGATCTAGATGAGCTCAAATTAGATGATCTCTCTCCTCAACTCAACTTTGGTTTCAAACTAATTGAAAATATCCATGCATTCTTCCCAGTGGTAGAGGTAGTTAGGATCAAAATGGGAAGTCATGAACATGAAATAAATGAAGCAATCATACCAATAGGGATATGAGCTGAGAGTAATTTAATTAATCCCATATCCCTTCATATCTTGGCCATTAATGATAATTTCAGAAGGTATTTGATATGGCAAGAATCTAAGTTAATCCCATGCCTTCTAAATGACAAAAATGAAAATGAAGATGTTATGCAGGCATCTATCCACAACCAAAATTAGTGACCAACTTATTCACCTATTGGATACAATGAAGAGGAATCCCCTACTAGGTTGGATGCTCTATTATTTCTAGTATGTAAGAATGCCCACCCCTTCCCCTTACCTTAATTTAATGTTAGGTTGGAGGTATTTTTCAAACCCTATCCCTCATGCTTTTTTCAATCTAGATACAAACATAATACACAATTTTATAGTCCTAATTTACTTGAATTACATGAAAATAAAATTGACAAATATTTATGGGATAGTGTCTACAACCATATATGATAACATATAAGAAAGTAATATTATCCTTTACCATTCTCAAAATCCTGAAAAGAAATAGGTGTCTAACTAGTTTCAAGCATGCATCTACTTAAAAACCTCTGTGAATAATTTTTCTTTTCCTTTCTTGTTTGCTTTATGTCTATTTCCTTTCCATCACTTTTTGTTAGTTTAGTTTATCTTTCTTTTTTTGTTTTGTCTGGTCCTTCTCTTTTTGCCTCGAGGTTCTCCCCATTAATCAAATAAATGAAATGAAAGACATGCTAGTAAGTAAATAATATGAGTGGCACTCAAGGCATAAAAGTTAATCTTGTTTGAACACTTACATAAAACTATCATGACTCTCTTGTACATTTTCAGATTGATAAAGACCAATGATTCACAATAGAATATGTGGATTTAGAAATGTTTGTTTTCTCATCTAAATCCATCTAAACACTTAATTGAAACATTTGAAGAAAATACAATATTTTCTTTTTCAGGTTTGTATTAACTGATCATGAATGTTCTAATTTTTTTTAAACCCATGGTTTGATCCCCAACTCTTCATGGGTATAAAAAGTAAAGTCTTATTTCAAAAGAGTTGAGCTAAAATATAAAATCGAAAAATATTCTTCAAAAGGGTGATCTTGGTAACCTCTACCATAGGATTTTTGACAGGGTCGACAGTGGAGCAAGTTCTTAGGAAGGAACCAGAGGTATCTCTGTAGGGGCTATAAATGCCTAGATGATAGCAGAGCAATGTCAACGTCATTCCATCCATACCAAATAGGTAAATCTCATTTATTTCATAAGTTCTAATCATTTATAGAAATTTAAAATTTTATGTGTGCGTGTAAAAACATGAATTAATCACTTGATCACTAACATAGATGATCGTTGACAAAATTACAACTGAGTATGCCACATATTGAGGCAGAATTTAGTGTTTTTATTCTTATGATTTTATCTCAAGTAATCATTTGTAGTTAATATTTATTGTTTAGATATAAGAATTAATGATTTTAGACTTCTTTAGATATTCAAGATTATCTACCAGCAGAAATCACCATTTATTGTTTCCTTTACCAATACACCCCATTTCCAAATTGAAAATGGAGACCCTCTTTTCTTATCTAATATTTTTATATGGGGTTGTGATGGTCTATCTAATTGAAATCTTCTTGATTTGCAGTTTACTAAATGCTATATTATAAATGATTACTTGTACTCATTTCTAATGCCTTTGTAATTTACTCATTTCAATCTAAACTTTTACCTATGAGCATTAATGTCTAACTTACAGGTTCATTTTAAGCCTATGAAGTTTTATTTCTTAATAAAATATTCCAATATTCACCCATTTGAATGTTCTGGTTTAAAACATAATTTTATGTGAATGATTGGTTTCAATTCTTATATTAAATGATTGCTTTTCGTATAAAAATCACTGGACAAAACTTAGGTTTTTTAAAATCTTTACTAAATCATTTTTTCTATTTTCTTACATGTTTTCAAAAGATTTACAGGACCCCTAGATTCTTCCACATGTCAAAATCTCATCGACACACAGCTTCATAGCCAAAAAAATTTTGTAAAAATGATTAGCTTTTTAAAAATTCCCAGGCCCTAAGAAGATGCCACATGGCACCATCCTAGAAGCTTGCGAGCACAGAGGATTGAAGACATTAACAAAGGCACAAAACCTCAGTGGTATTAAGACATTAACCTAGAAACTCGAGGGTTGATCGACATTGGAAAAGACATGTGGCCTCGAGGCCCCAAAAAGATGCCACGCGGTACCCTCCTAGAAGCCTAGAGTTTGGAGCGATTACAATATTAACCTTGAAGCTCAGAGCATTAATAATATTAACTTACCAAAGCATAAAGAGCCAAGGGGCCAAGAATAATTTATGTGGCCATGACAATGACAAAGACAAATAATAGAGTAAATCCCCGGTACATTGACAGACTACCAAGAGTCAAACTGGGACTCGATGAGCAAAGTTAAAAGCCTAACAAAGATAAAAGAATGCAAAGTCGAGGAAGGTCCATGTGATAGTGGTGATGACAAAAGATGAAAGAACTAAGATTGACAGCTTATCTGGCCATCAAAATTGTTAAAAGCCAAGATGTGACTATGCATTTGATTCAACAACAAAATCAAGTTACAACTCAACAACATGATGAACAATGAAATTTAAGGCATTGCACTTGGCACAATGATCAAAAGGAGATAGATTCAACTAAAATCATGAATAAGACAAGTTTAAAAGCCATAGGTAACAAAATGAGATAAATAATACTAAAGGAAAAAAAATTAGTTCACTTTACAAATAATCTCACATGAAAAATTAATCCCCACTAAATAAATATACCTTATATATTAAAAATATTAAATTTAAACCATCAACAAAATCAATATTAAGATTAAGAGGGATGCACTCTGAACTTGTAACTTTAATTAAAGGCCTATGCTTGAATAAAACAACGCATTTAAAAAAAAAGACAAATTTAAGATGAAGCCAATTATGAATTAAGTCTTTATAAAAGACAAAAGATTTGAGTTTTTTTTTTTTTTTAAATCTGAAAAAAAGCTATAGAATTTTGATGCATGGAAAAAGGTTATAGAATTTTGAGAGCAAAACCAAAAAAAAAAAAAGATAAAAGCTCCACGTGGACTGCAATTTTTTATCTTTTATTTTTGGAAAAACCTAAAGCAAATAAAGTTAAAGAATGCGCATTTAAAAATCTAAAACCCCAAAGTTATTTAGAAGAATTTTAAAGTAAAATTATCCGAATAAAATAAAAAAGAATAGAGATATATGGGCCTCAAGCCAAAAGAAAGAAATCTCAAAAAAGATTAATGTGTAGAATGAGAGGAGCGAACTCAATAAATAGAGATAGAAGGAAAGAGGATTTATTGATACAACTTTCTTGTGGGCTTAAAATGTCTTAAATCCCCATAAGGTGAAAGGGATGTGTATGACAAATGTGAAGGGAGTTACAAATGAATATAACTCTAAAATTCTCTACAAAAAGACAAAGGAGGTATGACACTTCATAAATAATAGATAAGTGAATTTATTATAATAAAAAATACATAATTAAAATAGAAGTATGATTAAACTAAACTAATCTAAATAAAGATTAATATTCAACAAGCTTTCAAAGGAAGAAGGTTTTAAAATAAGGTAAAAGGGAATTATTATAACCATGACACTTATACCACAGTAGTAATCCTCATCATAACGAGTCAAGCCGGAGGTAGATGTAGAGGAACATTATAAATTAGGTGTCATAATTGTGAAAAATATGGTGATATTATAACCCAATTAAGGATCCCTTATGAGAAAATTCACAAACTAAACTTTGCTCTATATGTATAACATAGCTATGATAGGTCAAAAAAATAGTATAGATGAATCAACATTTACAATATTATAAAAATATGCCAACATAACTTACATTGAGTTTCGGGCTAGGGATGAAATTATAGATGTTCGGGTCTTATTGATAGAAGTTTATGAATAGGCTCCAATAGTCGATGGGTCTAACTCACTTGTTTTAAGATCATGAAGTGTAGCTCGACAAATTAATTGTAGGTATGTGCTTTTATAAATAGCAATGTATAAGTCATGTACAACTTAATTAAAAATATCCTTCATTAATCAATTTATTTTTACATATTCTACCAGACAAAAATTAACCTATCTATGGATATTCACAATAGTGTAATTTTACAAGATTTGATTTTGATAAAATAAACATCAAATAGGAGAGATAGGGTAAAGTAAAAAATCTAATTTTAGATTTTATGTTGAGATTTTATTTTTTAAATAAAACACTTAGTAATATTTATTGAAAATTATCCAATATTCATTAATTTAAATATTCATTCAGATTTTTAAAAACACAAAAAATATTTCAAGGAATAACATGTTTGTGAATAGATTTTCATAGCATCACTTCATATGATAAATTGACCAAATTAAATTACAATTAACACATTCCTCTACATTAATTAAGAAGTCAGAGGAAATCTAAGAGAATGATTAAATTATTTATGCACTTAATTAATGCAGGAGCATCCTAAGTAGATCAACAATCCTGCATCACCAAAGTTTTAAAGCATGGATGAAAGTGCACATGCACACAAGAAATAAATTAAAAATCAGGCACTAGAGAACAAAGTGAAGAAGAGCACAAAATCACTTGATAGGAGTGTGTAGATGGTGTGAATAATAAGACAAGTCCCATAGACTTTCAAAGAACTAAATAAAGTATCAAAGCATGTAGGGAACCACACCCACAACATGGATCACATAAGTGAATCACAAAATATTCAACATAGAACCCAAGGAATCTTGATTGAGTAGTAAAATATCCATGTAGACTTACACCTATCTATTCAAACTAGGTTGATCCAGTTGCTTGATTGACATGACTACATAAAGAAAGAGACTGAAAAAATATAATCCATGTTAATTTGATCTAGTAGTTATTACTACCACATGGCTTAAAATCCATAAAAAGCAAGGATGTAACTAGGGTAGGCCAACTAGAAATAGATATCATTTCCTTAGTAGACACAACAACCACAACTATAAAAGAGGAATCATGCCAACACTTAAAGGTTGTTGGAAAAGTTGCTAGTCGTTGAGAGTTGTTGTTAAGAAGTTGGAAGGTGGTTGTGGATAGTTGAGAAAGTTTTTTTGGTTGGAGAGAAGGGCCAAATAAAGGCCATAGACTCTTTCAAATGAAAATTTAAATGAAAAATAAAGAGCCAAAGGATCTTAACAATATTATAACCTAAAAGTTAGAAAAAGAGACATGATAAATCCATAATGAAAGTTAGCTGAGAGCCCCTATGTATAGTTTTAAAGCTAATAATATCATGTGGCATTATTATTATCAACAAAATGAGTTGTTAAAGATGTTAAGTACTTTGATGTATGTGTGGTTTAGCATCCCTTCACTTGAAACCTGAGCCATGACCTGTGATATCATATAAAGTCTGAGAATCTTAGGAAAATTCAACGGGGAAAAGGTTCTACAAATAGAGAGTATAGTGGAGTTATGTGGAAGGGAAGGCGAATATAATGTCAACTATGAGGCAACCAAATAAGGATGATAGCAAACCATTGATCATGAGGCATATAGTAGAAGTGTTTTTATCCACTGTGATAAGGTGGGCAGAGAATAAATGTGAGGAGGAGTGTTGAGAGAGATGGACTAGTTTATTACTAAATAGAATTAAAATAATAGACAAAGCGTTTTGGAGAGAAGACTATCAAGCTACTAACTATGAGGCAACTAGTGGAGTGTTGAAGAGAGGTTTCATAGATGTCAAAAGTGATGGAACTCGTAGAGAGTAAATGAGTTTCAAGGAGAACATTTTTCAAGGCCAAGCTATAGAGGATCAGAATTTATTATTTGTGATAATGGTTCAATAATCCAAGAGTATCTACATAGGATTTTACCAGTGAAGTGAAATAGTGGGTGGCATAAAATATTAAGCATGGATAGAAGTGTTAAATGTGATGTAGTACATACACAAATGAAAATTTAAGGGCACCAACCAATCACTGAATATGAAGTAGTCGAGTGTAATAAAAAAAAGAGTATTGACTAATTATTGAATATAAGGTAGTCAAACACCTAATAAAATAAAAGTATGAGCCAAATCATTGATAAAAGGCAGCCAAACAAGATAGAAGCACCAATAGAATCATCAAATGTGAGATAATTGAGCACAGGAGAAGTAAACAGAATATGGTAGAGTCACTGATTTGAGGCAGTTAGATTACAGAAGTGAATTAACAATGAGTGTGAATAGTTCACCAACCATTAAGAAATTAGGGCACAAAATCATATTCTAATTGGTGTGTTGGGTAGAAAGTGTTGAAAGAGTTATCCATCAAACATGTATGGGTAGAGAATGAAGAGCATAAGGAACAATGTAGGTGTTGCAGAGCATAAAAATATAGGGAGGAAGATCTATTGGAATAAGAGATTCTATAAAGGATTATGGATAGACATGTATGAAAAAACCCTCAATAATTTTGAGGCAAGTGGGACATCGGCCAAGAGCTGATGCACGAAGGTTCTCAGGTAAAGAAGGCCTAGAGGAGATGAGGAAATGGGTCATGGATGACATGCATAATTTAACGTTGAATAATGTCAGGGAGTTCAAATGAGTGAAATGTGTATAGAGAATGTTGTGGTAATGTCACAAAGGGATAAAGAGACTTCAAGGATAATAAGAGATGGTAATCCAAGGAAAGGGTGAACATATGGAAACATGTAGTTTCTACACTACTATACTAAGTAGTGTACTCATAGATTTATCTTAAATTGAAAGGAAATCTCAAGATCCACTACCCCATGGATGAGATAGAAGATACAACATTGGGAAGAGGCATAAGAGAAATAGGGAATTGACATCGAAGAATAAGGGCATCCAAGTGAGATTTGCATGAAGAGAGCATGTAAGCAAGAGTTGGGAAGGAAACCTAGTTACCATGGAGCACAATAGGTGAAGTCAAGCTGGATGACACCCCACTGAGTTAGTAACAACATGGAATAATGTTTTCAATCGATTGATTCATCCTACACATGAAATATGTATGTAGGGAGGAAGAAAAAAAACATAAGTGTTCTTATGTGTTGCATGGATAATGTCTTGAATATAAGTTTCTATCAGTCAAATTAGGAAATGTTGAACATGGAAAGCACTAGGGTGAAATGCATACACCATAGGATGAGGAGCTATAACTGATGAATAGACATATAAAAAAGGTGAATACATCAGCTTGTAGCTAAACGTAAATTTTCCTAGATACAACTAAACTATGCACAATGTTGTAAAGCGTGATAGGGGAGGAAAAGCGCGAATATGCATTGTAGAGGAGAAGATTTTTAAAGAAATAAAAGAATATATAAATAAGGAGTTGGCCAAGATCATGAAATAGCTGAAGAGGAGAGTGCAATGTGCAAAACATGGGGAAAAGGTAATTATCAATGAAGAGGCGGAACTAGAGGAAGAGAAAATTTGACTAGGAGAGATTAGCTAAAATGGATAAGTGTTCAAGTCTGTGGAATGAGGGGTGTAATAGTATAAGTAATGATATAATTTGGAACCAATGGATCCCATGAAGACTTTAATGTTTCAAATAGGAGAGTCTAAGAGGCTTACAAAATACCCACACCTAAACACCCTTGGGAAGATAGGTAGAAGATAAGCACGCAATCATGATTACTTGCTAAGAATAATTGGGTGATGCACTAATACGAGAGGGAGTGAACTACATAAGGTGCACCAAAGGATAAGAGAGAATAATTTCCCTAAGAGTAACTAGAGGATATAAAAACATCAAACTTGAGGCAACTAATATGAGGAATAAATGTCTAGAATGAGCCAAGAAGGGTAGAGAATAAAGGAACAAAGTTATGTCAAAATCAACAGAAGTATGGGAGAGTGATAAATGTGAGGCATTTAGGAGAGATAAAAGTCTGTGGATACATGAAATAGATGTAAAAATCACTATCTAATAATTGAATTGATGCATAAAAGCATAGTTAAATTAACAGCAAGGAAGGAGAAAAAACATGCCTATTTAGAGGTATAAAGGTGAAGAAGAAAGGAAGAAAGATTCATGAGGTTGGGATTGTGCACAAAAATATTTGAATCCTCATAGGAGAAGGTTAAGATAGGGTTATCGTCCCACACCTAATCTTGAGATGTGAATACTACAACTAGGGGGTTACATCAAGAAATAAAAGTGCATAGAGAAGAGGAGAAATAAATAACAATGCTAGAGAAGACCAACTTAAGGAGAAAGGAATATTTTCAAAGGCAATATCTGCATTGAATAGAGGATATGTATGAGATATGGAATTAGTATACAATAGGAACATATCTTCAGTGTGAGGATAGAATAACAATATGAGATGCTTACCCTAGAGTCAAAGAATAGAAATGCACATGAGAGAGCATGAGAAGTAGGAACCACCTACACAAGTGTTGAGGAAGAAAGAAGATTTAGCATGTATCTAACTAAGGAGGTGAAATAGTCATTATGAATGAAAACCAAAATTTATTTGAGGAAGAAATAAAGGATTATAATAATCAACTTGGAGCTAACAAAGAAAGCATAACTACTTTTGTGCATGACACTAGGAGACTATTGAAGGAAAGATCAGATAAAGATCAACTAAAAGATTATAAGAGGTGACTAATGGGGATATCAGTTTAAGTGTGGAGTATAGCATGAGATGGTATAATGAATATAATAAAGGTAGACAATAGGATTACAATGTGAAATGCCCCATGAAAGGCATGTAAATAAATGAATAATAAGTATGTCTAATTTTTTATAAGGAGAGTAGAAGGAATAAGGTGAGTACAATGGAAATTATAGATGTAAGTGCATGAAAAGGGAATTAAACAAAAAACTTTATAGATGTGAATGAAGAAAGTGGGCATAAACCCACATGAGCTAAGAAGAAGGGAGAAGAAAATGGAAGTGTGCAAAGGAGTCTTGTCAAGTGTGCACTAGAAGAGAAGGTTGTAAACACTTGGTGGAGATGAATAGACAAGGTGGGAATAGACCCACAAGAAGGAGGAGAATAAGATGAGAGAAGAGAAAATGATAAGTTTGAAGAGGAGGAAGTAGAAGATAAAGGAGAAGAAGGATTTGGATGATAAAAGAGTTGAGCAATCCTATTTAGTAAAATCAATTAGTGGAAGGGAATGCCATGGTCAAGGTAGCTGACTAAAAGAGTGATTCCATCACTCAATCCCAAATGCAAGTAAGGGATTACATTTAAAATTACCTATAGATTCTTATGCAGGATCATCCTAGGCAAATTAGAAACCTTGAATCACACAAGTTTTAAAGTGTGAAGGAAAGCGCACACCCATGTAGGTAGTAAGTGAAAATTTGAACACTAAATAATAAAGTGTATAAGGACTTATACAACACCATATAAATTCAATAGAGAGGCACACATGAATGGCACAAAGAACAATAAAATTCACATATGGTTATAAGGAATTGAATAAAGGATCGACACATAAAAACACACATATTATGGAGCACATAAGTGAAGCACAAAACCATCAAAAGTCAAATTGAGTGGGAAAATAAACATGTAGATTTACACATATCCATTTGAACTAAGTATAGCTATTTATTTAATTAGCACAATTTCATGAAGTATGAGATTGACAAAATATAATCCATTCCAATTTTATTTTTTAGTTTTTATAACTTCACGGCTCAAGATCTATAAAATTCAAGGCTATAACTAGGGTAGGCCAGCTAGCAACAATTATCATTTCCTTGGTAAATAAAATATCCATGGATATAAAATGGAAGTCGAGGCAATAATTAGAGATTGTTTGAAAAAAATTAGTTATTGAGAGTTATTTTTGAGAGGTTGGAAGGTTGTTTTGGGTGGTTGAATAAGTTTTTGTTGTTTGGAGAGAATTTCCTAATAGAGGCTTGAAACTCTGTCAAAATGTAGAGTTAAGTGAGGAAGAGAGATTTGAGGGCTCTTATCACGCCTATAGCATGAGTGTAGGGAAAGGATATATGATAAATCCATGATGTAAAGGATTCAAGATCCCCTATCTAGAGTTGTGATGCTAAAAATATCATATAACATTGTTATTATCAATAAAATGAGTTGAGAAATCCACTAAGTACTCTTATTCATGTGTTGTTTGGCATCCCTTCACTAGGAAATTAGTCCATAACCTACACCATCAATTAAACCAGTTTAATATAGAACAATAAAACTTACATAGTAATTACTATAAGCATAGAAGGTCTACAACATTGATTTGAATATTTTAAATTAGTAAACATTGAAAAACTTATAAAATATGTGCTAAGATTACTTGAGCTTGCCAAATTCTCTGAAGACTTTCCTTATTTAAAAATAGTTTCAATGATTGTTTTTACAACAAAATATTGGAACCACCACATCTAAAAAATCAATTGCATGGAAATAAGGAAATTTTATTTCTAAAACTATGACTAAAACTAAAGTGTCTAAAACAAAGCCTTATAGATTTAAAGGAAGGATACTAAAAGCAACAATGATTCTCCAAGTATCCTTGCATTTATCTCCAATAAACTATCCCTCAATTTT
Organism: Torreya grandis; assembly: GCA_037957365.1. Classification (NCBI taxonomy): domain Eukaryota; kingdom Viridiplantae; phylum Streptophyta; class Pinopsida; order Cupressales; family Taxaceae; genus Torreya; species Torreya grandis. Next base: position 3,352,563 of record JARHVA010001261.1, on the reverse strand, counting down.
CCAATTTTTTTCCTCTAATTTCTTGAGAGATTAATTGTAAAAATGGCATGCCATTTGATTAAGAGTTATCTTTGAGTCAATAGTGTTGCATGATTAAAAAAATGGGTCCAAAGATAAATTTTAACTTCCAAGGCATTTTATATTTTATCTATTATATATATGACCAAATCAATCACATGTTGGTCATCATTCCTATTTTCATTAGCTACATTTCTCTTGAATGAAATCATAAAATTATTGAGATACCTCCTGAACTATGTGGTCATGAGTTTATTATCCTATAAGAATTCAAAAGGCATACTAGCTTCTCTAAATAATGTCAATATATTCTTAGTGAAAACATTTATGGGTATCATAAAATCCTTCATATTCCATGACCACTCTTTTAGTGAAGACCTTGGTAGGTCCTAAGTTCCCCAAAGCTCTGACACAACTTATCAGATTTAAGAGCACACATGATTACCATTGTATAAGCAACTTAAGATTGTGGAAATAACCAGAAGAATAAATAACTATCAATGAGAAAACACACAGAATATGAGAGGCAACACATAATTGTATTCAACTCATTACAAAGGAAATTACAATAAAGAGATCACACTCTTCTTCCACATCTGTGAGGCTTCCTCCTTAAGGGCTCCTAGTAATCTTCCCACCTGAGTAATCTTCTCTCATAGGTCACAACACACAGCTAACACAAGCTGTTGTTCACCTCATTGTACGTCCAGTACAACCGAGTATGAACCAGTTTTCCAAGTAGATCTCCTGCTCTCTATTGCTACCTACAAATCACTAGACCTTACTCACCATTGTAGATCTCTAAAAGAAGCCATGCACACTTGCTAACTTGAGCTTACATACATGAGGAATCCTACTTGATTCCACCATGGGAAGAACTCTCCAAGTTATACACTTGGGTTCTACAAGTTCTACACTTAACAATACAACCCATGAGTCTATTATATAGATCTCATGCATACAATAATTAGACAAGCAGATCAAAGACTCGAACTGGTCTTCATCATTCAAACTCTCCATTCACTTAACTGACTGTTCGTCAACAGCAGTTCTGACCGCCACAGGCAACCAACGTTGGTCCCTACCTGACTTGAGGTGACCGACCCCGGCCGATCCCTGCCGATGTCGATTTCCTCTGTGCTGCCCCCTGACCAATGTCAGTTGTGGCCTGTCGATGCCGATGACTGTCATGCTCAAAAACCTCCTTCTGTTTGCAACAAGGTGAAGCTTTTAGCTCCACACCCTAACAATCTCCCACTTGGAGATAAACAGCTGCACATGTACCCATACCAGTACTTTGTCTAATCTGCATCCTGGCTTGTATTCCTCTTCAAGCTCCCACTTGAAGACTACCCACCACACTCCTTGTGGTGTTAATCATGTGCCTAAATTTCTTCATCCTCAGCTTACCTTCTTCTACCGTTGCTATACTCCCACTCAATCAGAAACCCCTGTGAGTAACCTGTAATCAACAAACCACTAACCAAATCTGGCCCATCTGTTAGTCAAACTCACTCTGAGAACATCCAACCTCACTCTGATACCATTTGATAGGACCTAATTTCCCCAAAGCTCTGACACAACCTGTCAAATTTAAGAGTACACATGATTACCATTGTATAAGCAACTTAAGATTACGAAAATAACCAGAAGAACAAATAACTATCAATGAGAAAACACACATAATATGAGAGGCAACACATAATTGTATTCAACTCATTACAAAGGAAATTACAATAAAGAGATCACACTCTTCTTCCACCTCTGTGAGGCTTCCTCCTCAAGGGCTCCCAGTAATCTTCCCACCTGAGTAATCTTCTCTCATAGGTCACAACACACAAGTAACACAAGTTGTTGTTCACCTCATTATACGTCTAGTACAACTGAGTACGAACCGGTACTCCAAGTAGATCTCACCATGATCTTGCTCCTAATGTATTGTTGTCACCTTGATCTTGCTCCCCCACCGATCCTCTTTTGACCCTCGCATACACACACCCCTACAGACCAACCTGATCTTACTTATCACATGTAGATCTCCACCATGATCCTGCAACACCCTGCATATCAAACTTGATCTTACATACATGAGGAATCCTACTTGATTCCACCATGGGAAGAACTCTCCAAGTTCTACACTTGGGTTCTACAAGTTCTACACTTAATAATACAGCCCATGAGTCTATTATATAGATCTCATGCATACAATAATTAGACAAGCGGCTCAAAGACTCAAACTGGTCTTCATCATGTAAACTCTCCATTCACTTAACTGACTATTCGTCAACAGTAGTTCTGACCGCCACAGACGTCGGTCCTTGCCTGACTGGAGGTGACCGATACCGATCGATCCCTGTCGATGTTGATTTCCTCTGCACTGTCCCCTGACCAACATCAGTTGTGGCCTGCCGATGCCGGTGACTGTCATGCTCAAAAACCTCCTTCTGTTTGCAACAAGGTGAAGCTTTTAGCTCCACACCCTAACAATCTCCCACTTGGAGATAAACAGCTGCACCTATACCCATACCAGTACTTTGTCTAATCTGCATCATGGCTTGTATTCCTCTTCAAGCTCCCACTTGAAGACTACCCACCACACTCCTTGTGGTGTTAATCTTGTGCCTGAATTTCTTCATCCTTAGCTTACCTTCTTATACCGTTGCTATACTCCCACTCAATCAGAAACCCCTGTGAGTAACCTGTAATCAACAAAACACTAACCAGATCTGGGCCATTTGTTAGTCAAACTCGCTCTGAGAACATCCAACCTCATTTTGATACCATTTGATAGGACCTAAGTTCCCCAAAGCTCTGACACAACTTGTCAGATTTAAGAGCACACATGATTACCATTGTATAAGCAACTTAAGATTACGAAAATAACCAGAAGAACAAATAACTATCAATGAGAAAACACACAGAATATGAGAGGTAACACATAATTGTATTCAACTCATTACAAAGGAAATTACAATAAAGAGATCACACTCATCTTCCACCTCTATGAGGCTTCCTCCTCAAGGGCTCCCAGTAATCTTCCCACCTGAGTAATCTTCTCTCATAGGTCACAACACACAGCTAACACAAGCTATTCTTTACCTCATTGTACGTCCAGTACAACCGAGTACGAACCGGTACTCCAACTAGATCTCCTGCTCTCTGCTACTACGTGCAAATCACTAGACCTTACTCACCATTGTAGATCTCCAAAAGAAGCCATGCACACCTGCTAACCAAGATCATACATACACGAAGAACCCTTTTGATTCTCCAAACTAGCACCCACACTTGGTACTGTGGCACTAGGAGGAACACACCATTGCTCTCTTCTCTCTGAAGGAGCTTATTTAGCTCTCTTACTCTCTAGCACTAGTTTACAATACATCCCATGAGTCTATTATATAGATCTCATGCTTACAATAATTAGACTATCTTAATTACAATAATTAGACACGCAACTCAAGACTATAATTAGCCTTTAACATGCAAACTAACATTCCAAAAATAGACTCTCCAAAATCTGCATGCAAACTACATGTTCACACACAGGTTGCTGATGTCAGCTCCTCCCTGACCGATGTTGGCCTACTTGTAACCGACGTCGGTTGCTTATTCACTGCTATCTGACCGACGTCGGTTGATCAGACCGACGTCGGTTGCCCTGCAACTCTTCACAACCTCTGCAACCTCTGTAACTCCTCCTGTTTGCATCCTGGTGAAGCTTTTAGCTCCACAACCTAACAGACCTCATGTGAATGGAAAAATTTTGACACAAATTGATGTCAAGCATGGTCATAAGCTTGATTCTTGGGAAGAGACATTTCTTCACTATAGAGGTAATATTTTTCAACTTATTATCCATCATGGTGATCTTCATGAAGTAACTATAAACTTCATGTTGAAAGAGAGCACTTCTTATCATTGCTTCATTACCTTCTACAAATGACTTGAAGAGTGAGTTCAAATCATTCTTAACATTATTGATAATATCCTCAAGGATTGTAGTTTTAGTCTGGCTTTATATCCTTTGCACCTTTCACTTCCTATATTGAATAACCTTCTTGGTGATCTCATTGGATGATTTAACCATATATTCAATATTTTATTCAAAGTCTTCATCAATTCTTAAATACCCTAAAGTTATAAATACACCCTTACTTGACATATATTTCTTATTTGTTGATGAGAATTTTTTCCCTCTATTTCACAGAGTGTTGGAGTACCATCTTGTGTAATTATTTAGGTGGTTATTATTTTGAGTTTTCTTAGGAATTTTATAAATTTCATCTTAATATAAGAGTCATCATGGATAATCATTTATAGTCTTTGGGCCTTAGCAAGATGTAGATTGTGAATCCAATCATCTTGAGATTCTCATCCTTCACTTTGTTTCATTACTATATATGTCATGTGAGATGTGGTCTTATTTAATGGCATAGTTAAAATGAGATGGGATAATGGTGATGAAGTGTAATTGTAGTGGAATTACGTCAAGTTATGTTAGATGTGGTAAATGACATTGGAGTGTTCATAGTTACCTCTAATTGTGGTAATTTGGGAATAAGGGAAGTGATGATAAATAATAATTGACTAAAAGGTGAATTCTTGAAGATCATTATAAATCCAAGCATTACCATCACTATGAAAATTGGTTTAATATTAATTTACACCATAGAAAGTCTTAAAACTATTAGGATGGGTGGATAATATAACACTTGAAATTTTAGATGTCACTGGGATATTAGGCATAAATTAAGTATAAATGATCAGAGTAGGGGTCTTAAATACCTTTTCCAATTGAATTATAAATAATACCTTTGATTTGGGTATTATGGCTAGGTTGAGACATAATGGCTTGGTGAGTGTATACTTGAGTAAAGGCAAGGGACTAACAAATATGCCTCATTTGACTTATCTTACCAAGAGCATGGGAAATAATTGGTGAAGTGATATACTCACAAGAAGAAAATGAAACCAAATGTGCAATATAAATAGAGAAAATAGATGGAGACCCTTTTATCTATGTGGATGTTGCCTTAGTAGGGGTTGATTTAGGTGAAGTTGGAGGAAACCCATGCAAAAAATTCCTCTTAAATTGGGGGTATGTTTCTTTTGGTTCTTTTTTTTTTCAAGAAAATTGAGCATCTATTGAGGTTATGATTGTTGAAATTATGGTTTAAATAGGTCGAGAGACTTTAGTTTTTCTATCACTTATTCATCATTCTCTGGATTCATGTACTAAAAATTATTCGGATGAGGATTTTTGTTAAAACTACACTTACCTTTCCTTTTAATGTTTACAAATGGTTTTTGACATTCCCTTTTGAGTCCCATTACATAAACATATGATCATCCAATTTGAATGAACGCATGTGTGGAAAATTTTTGGAATGATGGTTATGTTTTGTAAATACTTCTACCTATCTTGAGTGGTGGGAGGGTCCATGGTTTCTAACTTTTTTACTTTCAAAGCCCATTTACTCTAGTAATAAACTAATATGAATTATTTTTTCAGCCAGCTTATATGGCACATATTATGGAAGCTTGAGAGTGACATCAAAATTCCTTATATCTTGATTATTGTGTATTTATAATAATACCAATAGACTCCAATTTTCTTAATATATTGTTTCATTTCTTCATATATCCTAGGCTTTTTTCTCTCATATATGCTAAAGTACTTAGGAGGATAAAATAAATTATAAATGTCTTGTATGAAATATTGAAATTTGTGTACATACAACTTATAATATTGAACATGACTAGAAGTGGGGGAAGAATTAGTCCACCAAAATATTATTATGGCATATCAACCATCCAAAAGGTAGGACATCATATAAAAATTAAAACCTTATCTACCTCCTTAAAGCTAATTTTTAAATTATAATAAATAATCTCTATAAGGGTTGGTTTTTTCCTATCATTTATAATCATATCAAGGAAGGGGTGCTTTAATTTATTTACATTAATTATATCAAAGGCTCCATATAACTTATTCATCAAGAGCATCTCATCTTGAACTCCTCGTATAAATGTATTAATAGTGTAAATATAGATGTCCCTTTGTTTACCTAGTGTTCAGTGTACTTTTCCCAATCTCTTACCACTTCTGTTAAGATATTATTTTCAAGCCATTTCAAGGTGACCTCTTGACTATATAAAAATGTGGACTTTCTTAATCTATAGTATTTCTCATAATCAATCCCAATGATAAAATTTACTTTTTTCTACATATTAAATGAGAAGATTACATCATCTTCCATTACACGCCTATTAAAAATATTATGAAAGATGTAAATACAATGGAATACCTCTTGTTTAGATATGGCTTGATGCATACTATCCAATTTGATGGTGATCAAATCAGCCATATACTCAATCTCATCATCACTCATTGTGTAGGCTTCCTCCACACTTTTGAATAGATTATTTTTCTTACTCTAATTTCTTCCCTTGATTTGTTCTTAATGCAATCCGCTTATACTAATTCTAAAAATGCTTTTATAATCATAGAACTAAATCCCATGAGTAAGATTTATTCCTTGTGTAACAAAATAAAAATGTCTAATTTAAAAGTAAGCTATGCCAAACTCATAACCATGGGTTGATGTGAGTTTGAATTAAACTAAACAACTTAATTTTAACTACATTCAACCAAAGTCATTAGAGATTATGGCATGCATATTAAATGCTAACAGTTAATGTGTGCTTCCATAGAAAAATAATTCATGTCAGCACATTCTCTAGTAATTAACCATCTGATATTTCCCTTTGTATCAATAGTTTCTCTTCTTCAGTGAGATACATTCCATGTCAAAAATTAATTATACGTTTCACATCAAAAAAAAGTTCTTCTTCACTGAGACACATTCCATGGTAAGAAAAACCATTTTACAACAAGGCTATCTAGGTTGTAGCAACAATTCTTGTTCAATAGCATATCAATTACTTTCGATTTTCCACAACATATATATTCTACAACAATTTTATAATATTTACAATGAAAAACTTTATATTAATAATTAACTATTAAAGAAACTTTCTCAAATACTCATAAATCTCACTCATTTTATCTTAAAAAACCTTTCATTAAATACTATAAACATTAGAATATAAACCATAACCATGTTTAAAAAAACATGAACAAAAGATAGAATTTAAGCTATATAATAAGTTATGAATAGTGTCAAAACATGATTGGGATTGATAAAGATGTATACAAAATATTAAAATTGTAAGCCCCATCAATTCGAATTGATATTACTGATGATTATGCTATTAATTATTAAGAGATTCAAAGATCCAAAGCAACCCAACTTGCCATTAAAATGAAAAAAATGGATTATTTAAAAGTATTATCATTAAAAAGTGGTATGGAAAATTATGAATAATATGCAAGTGTCTTTAATTATTTATCAAAATAAATAGTTTTTACATAATTCTATAAAAATAAATAGTTTGTACATAATTTTAAAGAATTATTGAAGGAAATTATCAAGAGATGTATTTAGATATCTAATAATTAGAGATGTACTTTTATGCTTTAATGTTTTGGATGTAAAAAATTTAGGTATATTATAATATATTTATAATAACAAAGTGTGATGGACATTTTAGTGAAAATTTATGTCATATAAATTATTTGAAATAAGTTTTTATTATAATATAATGGAATATGACTGTCACGAATATACAAATATATATGAAATAAATTTTAGAAATGAGTTACCTTACAATTGTTTCATTTTAAGGGATAGAAGTCATTATATCTTCAAAGCATTTTATATACGAGGTTTTGATTTACTTGGCAAGTTTAGCCTTCCATTTTTATAGGGTCACAATTTTTTTATAACAACAACTAAATACTTTATGAAATAGTTTTCATTTGTGCCATCATAAATCATTATAAGTGAAAATATTTTCAACTTACTTATAATATATATATAATTTCAAGATGTTTCCTATAATCTTCAATCATTAAGAATAACGGTTCATCTTTCAAGAATAAAATAGTTAAAAAAATTGTAACAAATTTAATATTGTGCATAAATTACCAACTCTTTATTATCCACAATTGGATGAAATTTTTGAAACATCTAATAATATTATTATTAATATTTTATAAAAACAAGTGAATAAGGATGATAAATATTGTCACAATCAATGACATTACACCTTATGAGAATATAGGATAAGCATCAAGGAACTTATATAATTACCCATTTATGAGGCAGAGATAATATTACAATTAAAACTTAACATTCCTTTATTAATAGTGTTACACAAATAAATAAATAAATAAATAAATATATATATATATATATATATATATATATATATATATATATATATATATATTAATATTAATATTATAGAAGAAAAATATTGCATCAATTAAAAATGTTAGATGAAATACAAATTCATTATATTGCCCACTTTAAAATTTATCAAAAAAACACATTATCATATTTTATAAAAAGAAGAGTAAATCAAAAAATTAAATATAAAATATATATTATTAAAATAAAATAAGTAAATTACCAAATACATATTAATAATTGAAAGGTAGGTTTAAAACTAATTGGCTTGGCCCTTTATTATCATATAAAATTTTAAATCGAAGACATATGACCTTATTACATTAAAAGGTAAGCATTTAAAAAAAAATTATCAATATTATAAAAATTTGTGAGGATTATATGCTTAATCCTAACCTCTTGCTTTTTTTTATTATAAGTTTTCTTTATTTATATAATTTTATTTTTTTATGATTGACAAAAAAATATTTTGATTCATTTTCTTTATTTACTTGGTTTAGTTGTCACCTTTTTTATTTTTAAATTATCATCTTTATTCTTAGTAATTTGATCTTTATTTTTTAATTATCTTTTCCTTTTCATGTCCTTGACTTTTGTCTTTTTCTGTTTAATTTGTTTTTTCTTTGTTGACATGTATATCATATTTTGTTGTCTACCATGATTCATATGATATGTATATGTTTTTCATGTTCTTCCTTAACATTTCTATAATATATCATGTATTTCTTAAGGGCAAGCAATTATTTTTTTATTTTATTGTAATAATATTACACTACTTAAGTATTTCATACATATGTCAGTATATTTATTTGATTTTTATTTTTTTAATATTTTTTCCATAAAATTATATAAATCTTTTTATTATATATATATATATATGAGATTATATTGCTTACATTTTTATTATATAAATAATTTTATTATTATTTATATTTTATATATATTTTTTTAAATATATAATTTAAGTTTTTATTATATATCTTTAAAATAAAAAATATATTCCATCCATTTTATTTCCACATTTTATAAATATAAAAATTATGTAAAAAAATAAATTAGATATTATATATTCTTATAAATAGATAGGAATGGCTTCTTTCCCACCACATGATACATTAAAAACATCTCTAACCTTATTTTTTTAGATTGCATCATATTTATTGTTCCACAAGTTTTGGTAAAAAAAATGTATTAAAAAAATGCATGCGGGATTTAGCAAAACTACGCATACATGGACTTCTACAAGACTTTTTATTTGGTATATAGATTCAATGTTGTGTGGAATTTATATTGGGCTGCTCTAACATTTCTAACAAAGCTGGATGTATCATTTTTATTTGTTCTTTTCAATATTTTAACAAGTTATTTTGATGGGTATGTATCAACATATAAATGTTCTTGTGGGTTTTGTATGGGTATTTGAAAAATTTAAGTACATATACAAAGATTTTGGAGATTGATATAAGATTCACTAATATACTGAGTAAAAAAATCATATATATTAATTCCAATTTTTCATTTTATATTTATTTTTCTAGATTACAAATTGATTAGGAATTTATCTACATGCACATATCTTTATAAGTTTTATATTAAAAAAAAAATTAGAGATTTTAAGAGTGCCCTAACATTTAAGCAAATCGAGATGTACCATTTCTAATTTTTCGTCTCCATATATCAACAATTTATTTTCATGGACACTTAATCGACATATAATTGTTCTTGTGAGTTTCATATAAACATTTGAAAATTTTAAATGCATATTCAAAGATTTTGGGGACTGACATAAGATTCACTAATATACCTCAATAAAAAACATGTATATTGGTTTCAATTTTTCATTTTGTATCTATTTTGATAGATTGCATATTGATTGAGAACTTATCCATAGGCATGTCTTTATAAGTTTCACATGAACCTAAAAGTTTTTTGATGTGTTTCAAGAGTATTCATCTTTTGTTTGGTTTACTTTTATTTAGTAAAGGGGAGAATTTTGTATACACTTAATTTTGGTTTGAAGATATTTATTAGTTGTTAAACTATGTTATTCTAGGTAAATATGTGTTTGTCAATTAGTTTTTTTTTTATATATTCACATTTTCCCAACATTATGATTTTTTCTTGTTGCTTCCCCATATTTTTATCTCTCCTTGCCTCTTCTCTCTCCTCCCCTCATGTTTCTCTATATTTTTAAATTTTTCCCTAGAAATATGTATTGTGTAGTTTTGTAAATGTATATTATACAGTTCTAGGCATGGCCCCTTCTAACCCTTATTTATGTCTTGTGTGTATTGTGGGTTATCCCTTATCAAGTTATATCTCCTATTGTGTGTTGGATTATGTAGAAGTAGGGTTCTGAATTAAATTTAATAATTGTATAAATACATAGGTGCCTTATTGTATTTTAAATATTGAGACATAGTAAATGTGTCATGGCAATCAATTAAAGCATTTATGAGTGTGTCAAGATTCAAATAAAATATGAAGTATATAATACTTTGTTTTAGAACAAATTATGAACTTTTTATAGTGTTTAGCAACATATAGAGTAAGCATTACATCAACACTTGATTTCCATGGATTGATATGTATTATACTTTGTTTGTTATTTATGATATTGTAAACTATTGAGGGGCATATGTGAGTAATTGGTGTTTAAAAAAACTTTATTATTTAGAGCACAAGCCCCAACACAAATATTTTCCTTATATATTTCTAGGTTTCACTACCTTATTAGGTTTTGAAGCAAGAGATTAGTTTCCCAAATATCCGTATAGAGTTTTATAGATGTGAGATGTTTTTAATGTCCAAGATATGAGAAAAAATATTTTTAGATTATTTTATGCATGTCTACTCTTTTTCAAAAATAGTTTTATGGTTCTATGAATGGACATATTGTTGTGTAAGTATCTATATGGTTATATGTTCATCTTTGCTCGCCTCGACTTTTATAAGGTTAATTTGCCTCCTTGTGTAGTTCTATTTTACACAATCTAATCTCAGTAACTATTTCTAAATTTTATGAGAAATTAAATATTCTTCTAAACCTCTATTATCTTTATCATTACTATACTACAATTAAATTAACAATTGACCCCTATATTTTTACTCTTTTATATCTACTTAAATTTAATCACATGTTGTATGAATAGATATAATACATTTTGATGTAAAACTACTTTTTTATATTATACTTGATCACTTTAAATATGGTGAATTATCTATATATTATATAGTTTGTGTCAACATTTTTAAAATCACGTACACGCATATATATATATATATATATATATATTATAACTCTACCTTTGAATTTATATGAAATATTAAACTCTGAATTGTTACGAAGTGTATGTTAAAAATGTTGTCGTTCTAGGAGGCATTCGAAGGGCCTTTCCGCCCCCAACAACTTCAAGTTTTATTGTGTGGTACCTATCAAAGCACCATTAAAACACATCTAAATAATCATTTCACCAACTTTAAGTTTTTTTTGGCTATGTACTTGGGATCATGCACAATCTTCTTTTAAAGCAAAACGGTCACATTCAATTTGAATTTTTACTTGCACTGAATGCAAAGGAAGTTTTAATTGTTTGCTGTAAAGTTCAGTTCCAAATTCATATAAACAAATCACCGAACAATGTATCATCTCATTTACATCTGCCAACTGAACCGGTCAAATAATAATTCTATTTATATCTGTATGTTTAGACCACAGACTTGATATTCAATATTTTTTTCATTTCTTTCTGTAAATAGGTAGATTCACTCTATAAAGTTTAGAATCATGAAGAGTTGGTATGTTAATTTTTGTAAATAGGTAGGTATGGTTTATAAAGTTTAGAGTAGTAAATGGGTAGGTCTGGTTTATAAAGTGTAGAATCATGGACAATTGGTATGTACAAATGATTTATAATTCTAAATTTTATAGATTGTATTTATTTATTTATAAAAAGAATAAAAAGAAATAATGAATATCAAATCTATGGTTTAAATAACAGGTTAATAAAATTATTAAAAAAGATATAAAAATTTGTTTGAGAAAAATGAAATAAAATATAAACTATGAGAGATAAGTTGAGATCTTTCATCTTATAATCCATATTCAAGTAAAGTAATGGATTCATTTGCACCTCTAAAAATTAACTTTAAAAAAAAAAGTATGAAATTAATTATATTAAATTAGCTACAACCTTTATAAAGACCAACTTAATGTTTAAAACCATCTTAAACAATTGCCGAGTTGCAGCTTCAATACCTGCCGCATGTAATTGAAAGTATGACGATAAACCATATGCTTTGATGTCTTAATGTTTAGTAGGGGTTGTTTTAGGTGAAGTTGGAGGAAACCCATCCAAAAACTTCCTCTTAAAATGGAGGGTTTTTTTTTTAAAGTCTTATCTTTTTAGAATAAATTGAGCATCCAATCTTTTTTCAACTTATTGAGAATATGATTGTTGAACTTATGGTTTAAATAGGTTGACAGATTTTAGTTTTTCTATCACTTATTCATCATTCTTTGAATTCATGTTCTAGCAATCATTCAGATGAGAATTTTAGTTGTAACTACACTAACCTTTCCTCTTAAAATTTACAACTAGTTTCTGAGATTCCCTTTCAGATCCCAATGCATCAACATATGATCACTCAATTTGAATGAGCACCTATGTGTGGACAATTGTTAGATTGATGGTCATGTTTTGTAAAGACTTCTACCTGTCTTAACATATGATTATTCAATTTGAATGAGCACCTATATGTGAACAATTGTTAGATTGATGATCATGTTTTGTAAAGACTTTTACTTGTCTTGAGTGGTGGGAGGGTCCAAGGTTTCTTAATTTTTTACTTTCAAATCCCATTTACTCCAGTAATAAAATGATAATAATTATTTTTCCAGCTAAATTATATAGCACATATTATGGAAGCTTAAGAGGTGACACCAAAATGCCTTATCTTGATTATTATGTATCTAGAGTAGTATCAATAAGCTCCAATTTTCTTGATAGATTATCTCATTTCTTCATATAGCTTACGCATTTTTCTCTCATCTAGGGATAAATTAAATTACAAATGTTTTGTACGAAATATTGTAAACTTGTGTACATACAACTTATAATATTGAACATGACTAGAAGTGAGGGAAGAATCGGTCCAAAAAAAAAAAATCTTTTAATTAGAATATTATTATGGCATGGCAACCGTCCAAAAGGAAGGACATCATATAAAAATTTAAAACCTTATCTACTTCATTGGAGTTGATTTTTAAAATTATAGGAACTAATCTCTTAAATGGTTTGTTTCTTCTTATCGTTGATAATCATGGCAAAGAGGGGGAGCCTTAATTTGTTTAAATTAATTATATTAAAGGTTTCTCCATCTTAGACTCCTTGTCTAAAAATATTAATAGTGTAAATATAGATGTCCTTTTGTTTATCCAATGTTCAATGTCTTTTTCCCAATTTCCTAATGCTTCCATTAGGATATTCTTTTCAAACCATTTCAGGGTGATCTTTTGTTTATATAAAAAGGTGGGCTTTGGTAATTTGTATTATTTTTTAAAATCAATTTTAATGATAATTTTTTTTTTTAATTTTATAATTTAACATAAATAATATGGTATATATTAATAAAAAATGTAGATCATAACATGTGCATAGATAAAATGTATCATATAGATATACAATGTGGGCCATATTAGTATACAAAATCAATTGTCTCCACAACTAGATCCCTAGCATAACAACTAGTTCCCTAGCATAATGGTTGTTCTTCTGCTCCTCATTATCTCCAAATAAATTGCACTTTGTTGGCATAGATGTAGAGTCAAGGATGTTGGATGCCTCAATACGAGGAGAGACTCTCCTCTCAGCATGCAAGTCATCCATTATTTCATCAACAACCACTGGAAATTGTTGTCTGCATAGCATATGAAATATAAAAGTTAATGCATTAAAATTTTATATTGAAATTGTGATAAATTTTTCAAGAACAAAATTTTGTAAAATGATTCTACACTCACTATATTCCATCTAAATGGTTTTTTAAGGCTACGAGATCGCATTTATACTCACAATGAGAAATCATATATATATATATATATATATATATATATATATATATATATATAACACATAGTAAAATTGTTTTTAGCTTTAAGAAATGATATTTTATGTCATATTTACATATTTAAATATGACATAAAATATCATTTCTTAAAGCTAAAAACAATTTTATATATATATATATATATATATATATATTGTTTTTAGCTTTAAGAAATGATATTTTATGTCATATTTACATATTTAAATATGGCATAAAATATCATTTCTTAACGCTAAAAACAATTTTACTATGTGTTCTCACTAGTCTCTATCCTTAAATCATGACCTATTGCGGAGATAGTCTATCCTCTGATGTAGTCGCAACATCATCAAAATCTTCTTCTCATCCATGAGGGGTTCCCATAGCATCCCTCATCATCTATAAAACTTATAAATGAAGAATATGTGAATCTAATGAACATGATAAAAATCTATGATTGTAATATATATCTTAAAAAATAGTTTTTTATTCAAATGACAATAAATAAGTACATGAATAAATATGTAATTTAAAAGTTTTCAAACCTATGTATAGGGTATACCCGTGCCAATTATGGCCTCTACAATATAGTCCAGGCTTACTGATCTATCAAAAATATCACCAATCATCTATACAAGCAACAAATAAAAAGTTCATTCAAATAAATTAATCAATTAAATAAACACATAGTAGAAAATAAACTTAATATTCTTTTACAAACATAAAAAAATTAAAATTAAAATTAAACCTATGTATCAAATACATATGGTGAAGTTGATAACTCCTACACAACAGGCTAACGTATCTTGATAGGATTTGGTGAAGTTAGTACATCTAGCATGCTAGTGTCATGCACTATTGAAACATCTATAGGTGGCATATGCTCTGGCATGCTAGCGTCTGACATGTTAGTGTCTTGAATTATTGAAGCATCTATAGGTGGCATACGCTCTAGCATGCTAATCTCCATAAATATAATCTATGTAAATACAAGAGATCAGTTAAGATCTTTATTCTTACAATTCATAATCAAGTAAAACAATGGATCCATTTACATATCTGAAAATTAACCTTAAATAAAAAAGTATGAAATTAATTATACTAAATTAGCTACAAATCTTATAAAGACCAACTTAATGTTTATAACCATCCTATACAAGTGTCGAGTTGCAGCTTTCAATACCTATTACATGCAATTGAAAGTATGACAATAAACCATATGTTTTGATGCCTTAATGTTTAGTAGGGGTTGATTTCGAGTGAAGTAGGAGGAAATCCATGCAAAAACTTCCTCTTAAAATGGGAGATGATTATTTTTATTTTTATTTTTATTTTTATTTTTTTATTTTTTTTTTCTTTTTTTGGTAAATTAAACATCTGGTCTAGGGATATGATTGTTGAACTTGTGGTTTAAATGGGTCGATAGACTTTAGTTTTTCTATCACTTATTCATCTTTATCTAAATTCATTTACTAACAATCATTTAGATGAGAATTTTAATTATAACTACACTAACCTTTCCTCTTAATGTTTACAACTGCTTTTTGAGATTTCCTTTCGAATCCCATTGCATCAACATATGTTCATCCAATTTGAATGAGCACCTATGTGTGGACAATTGTTAGATTGATGGTCATGTGTTGTAAAGATTGCTACCTATCTTGAGTGGTCGGAGGGTCCATGGTTTCTTAAATTTTTACTTTCAAAGCCCATTTACTCTAGTAATAAATGATAAGAATTATTTTTTCAGCCCAATTATATGGCACATATTATGGAAGCTTGAGAGGTGACATAAAAATGTCTTATCTTGATTTTGTGTATCTATAGTAGTATCAATAGGCTCCAATTTTATTGATAGATTGTCTCATTTCTTAATATATCTTAGGTATTTTTCTCCCATCTATGGTGAAGAGGATAAAATAAATTAAAAATGTCTTGTATGAAATATTGTAACTTGTGTACATACAACTTATAATATTGAACATGACTAGAAGTGAGGGAAGAAATAGTCCACCAAAGAAAGTTTATAGGTTAGAATATTATTACGGCATAGCAACCATCCAAAAATAAGGACATCATATAAAAATTAAAACCTTATCTACCTCATTGAAGTTGATTTTTAAAATTATTGGAAATAATCTCTTTAATAGTTGGTATCTTTTTATAGTTGATAATCATGGCAAGGAGGGGGAGCCTTAATTTGTTTAAATTAATTATATTAAAGGCTTTATATAATTTATTCATCAAGATCTTCCCATATTAAACTCTTTGTCTAAATGTATTAATAGTGTAAATATAGATGTCCATTTTTTAATCCAATGTTCAGTTTTTTTTCTCCAATCTCTTAGTGCTTCTGTTAGGATATTATTTTCAAGGCAACCTCTTCGATATATAAAAATATGGGCTTTAGTAATTTGTATTATTTCTTAAAATGGATCTCAATAATACAAGTTAGTGTTTTCTTCATATTAAGTAAGAAGATTATATCATCTTCCATTACACACTCAATGAAAATATTAGAAAGAGGCAAATACAAGGTAATACCTCTTTTCTATTTATGGCTTGATGCATACCATCCAATCTGATGGTGATCAAATCATCCATATACTTAATCTCATCCTTTGTAGCCTTTCATCATCACTCATATTATGGGCTTCTGCCACACTTTTGAATAGATTATTTTTCTTGCTCTAATTTCTTCCCTTGAATTGTTCCTTATGCAATCCTCTTATATTAATTCTCTTAATGCTTTTATAATCATAGAACCAGATCCCCTCATAACACCCTAATAAAGTTTTGTTGAGGAAGATTTATTCCTTGTGTAACAAAATAAAAATGTCTAATTTAAAAGTAAGCTACACCAAATTCATAACCATGTGTTGATGTAATTTTGAATTAAACTAAACAACTTAATTTTAACTGTATTCAACTAAAGTCATTAGATAGTATGACATGCATATTAAATGCTAACAGTTAATATGTGATTTCATAGGAAAATAATTCATATTGATACATTTTGTAATAATTAATCATTTGATTTTTCTCTTTGTAGTAATGATTTCTCTTCTTCAATAAGATGCATTCCATGTCAACAATAAATTATACATTTCACAACAATATTTTATTTTCTTCACTGAGACATATTCCATGGTAAGAACAACCATGTTTGCAACAAGGGTGTCAAGGTTGTAGCAACAATTCTTGTTCAATGGCATATCAGTTACTTTGAGTTTTACACAACATATATATTCCACACTTTTTTATAATTTTTGTAATGGGAAACATTATATTAATATTTATCTATTAAATAACCTTTCTCAAGTACTCATAAATCTCATCCATTTTATCTTAAAAATCCTTTCATTAAGTATTATAAATATTTGAACATAAACCATAACTAATTTTAGAAAAACATAAATAGAAGATTGAGATTAGGCTATAGATAGTGTCAAAATGTGGTTGGGATTGATAAAGATGTATACAATATATTAAAATTGTAAGCCCCATCAATACTCATCGATATTACAAATGAGCATGTTATATTAATTATCCAGAGATGCAAAGAAACCTACCATAAGATGGAAAAAATGGATTATTTAAAGGTATTAACATTAGAAAGTGGTACAAAAATTTATGAATGATATGCAAGTGTCTTTAATTACTTATCAAAATAAATAATTTGTACACAATTTTCAAAAATTATTGAAGGAAATAACCAAGAGATGCACTTAGATATATAATAATTAGAGATTTACTTTTTCAATGTGTCTTTTGATGAGTAAATGCTTCAATGTCTTGGATGCAAAGAATCTAGATGTATATTATAATATGTTTATAATAACAAGTGTGATGGACATTTTAGTGAAAATCTATGTCATATAAATTGCTTGAAATGAGTTGTTATTTTAACATCATGAAGTATGATTTTCATGAATAAGATGATTAAAAAATTATGATAAATTTTAGAGACAAGTAGCCTTACACTTTTTTCATCTCAAGTGCTATAACCCATTGTATCACCAAAGCATTTTACATATGGGGTTTTGATTTAGTTGGCAAGCTTAGTCCTCCATATTTATAGGGTCACAATTTTTTTTAATAATAACTAAATACTTTATGAATTAGGTTTTATTTGTGCCATCATAAATCACCATAAATGAAAATATTTTCAGCTTACTTATGATACATATTATTTCCAGATGTTTCCTATAGTCTTCAATCATTAAGAATAGCAATTGATCTTTCAAGAACAAAATGATTAAAAAATTATGATAAATTTAATATTGTGTATAAATTACAAACTCCATATTATCCACAGTTGGATGAAAATTTTGAAAAAAACAATCATAATATTATTAACATTTTATAAAAATAAGTGAATAGGGATGTAAATATTGTTAAAATCAGTTACATTACACCTTGTGGGAATATAAAACAAGTATCATGAAATTTGTATGGAAATTCTTATATTCCTCTAGTTTATGAGGTAAAGATAGTATTAAAATTCCCTTATTAACAATGTTATGCAAAGGACTTTTTGATGATGATAATTATAGAGGAAAAAAATTATATCAATTAGAAATGTTGGATAAAATACGAATTCATTTTATTGCTCACTTTAAAGTTTATCAAAAACACTTTATCATATAGATTAAAACAAAAAGAATAGATCAAAAAATTAATGTAAAATATATACTATTGAAATAAAATAAAGAAATTACCAAATGCATATAAAGAGTAAAAAGGTAGGTTTAAACTTCATTGGCTTGGCCCTATTATTATTATCTAAAATTTTGGATCGATAACATACTGCCTTGCTACATTAAAAAGTAAGTATTTAAAAATTAATATTACATGAATTTGTGAGAATTATATGTTTAACCTTACCTTTTATTTTTATTATAAATTTTATTTATATATATAATTTTATTCTTTTATGATTGACAAATCACTTTTTTTTATTAATTTTTTAGTTGTTCGAGCATATTATCTTTTTTGTTTGGTTTAGTTGTTACTTTTTGTTTCTCAATTATTTATCATTATTTTTTAATTTTTATTCTTAGTAATTTGTTCTTTATTTTTTAATTACTTTTTCCCATTCATGCCCTTGTTTTTTCTTTTTTTGCTTAGTTTTTTTTTTTTTTCCTTTATTAACATAAATCTTATATTTTGTTGTATGTCATGATTCATATGATATGTATACATTATTCATGTTCTTCTTTAACATTTCCATGATATATCATCTATCTATTGAAAGTAAAAACTCATGTTTTTACTTTAGATTATTACATTTTATTGTAATAATATTACATTATTTAAATATTTCATACATATGTCAATATATTTATTTGATTTCAATTTTTTAAATATTTTTTCATAAAGATTATATTATTTCTCTTATATAATATCTCATATTTTATTAATGTGTGACATTTTATACATATAATTATATTGCTTACATTTTTATTATGTAAATAATTTTATCCATACTATAATATATATAACCCTTTTCTTTGAAATATGTATTTTAAATTTTTATCACACATCTCAAAAATAAGCATATATTACACCCATTTTATTTTCAAATTCTATGAATATGAAAAATGTTTGTTTTTTTTACTTCTATAAAAGAAAGCAATTACATATTATATGATACATTAAAGACATTCCTTAACCTTATTCTTTTACATTGCATCATATTTATTGCTCCAAAAGTTTTGGTATAAAAAAAAATGTGTTAAAAAAATGCATGCAATATTTAACAAAACTACACGTATATGGATTTTTATAGGCCTTCTCATTTGGTATAGATTGAGCATTGTGTGGAATTTATATTTGGCTGCTCTTACATTTATAGCAAAGCCAGATGTATCATTTTTAATTTTTCTTCTCCATATTTCAGTAAGTTTATTTGATGGGCACATATCGATATATAATTGTTCTTGTAAGTTTCACGTGGGCATTTAAAAAATTTAAATACATATTCAAATATTTTGAGAATTGATATAAAATTCACTAATATACTTCAAGAAAAACTATGTATATTGGTTTCAATTTTTCATTTTATATTTAGTTTTATAGATTACAGATTGATTGGGAACTTATCCACATGTACATATCTTTGTAAGTTTTACATGAGCATTAGAGTTTTTTGAAGGGCTTCAAGAGTGCATAATTTTATAACCACCCTTTGTTTGTTTTAATTTCATTTGTAGTCACACAAACATAGTAAATATGGGAATTGTGTATACACTTAATTTGATTTGAGGTTATTTATTAGTTTTTAAATTGTATTATTAAAAGTAAATATTTGTCAATTAATTTTCTTAATTACGTTCATATTGACATATTTTTCCCACGTTATGATTGTTTCTTGTTGGTTTCCCCATGTTTTTATCTCTCCTCATCTCATCTCTCTCCTCCCTCATGTTTTTCTATATTTTTGGAGTTTTCCCTAGAAATGTATATTATACAGTTTCTTAGAAATGTATATTATATTGTATAGTTTTAGGCTTGGGCCATTCTAACCCTTGCTTACATCTTGTGTGTATTGTGAGCTAGCCCTTATCAAGTTATACCTCCTATTGTGTGTCTGATTATGTAGAAGTAGGGTTCTAAATTAAATTTACTAATTGTATAAATATATAGGTGCCTTATTGTATTTTAAATATCGAGACATAGTGAATGTGCCATGGCAATCAATTAAAGCATTTAAAATAGAGATTCAAGATTTGAATGAAATATGAAGTATTAAATATTTCATTTTAGAAGAAATCATGAACTCATTATAATGTTTAGTAGCATATAGAGTAAGCATTGCATCAACAATTGATTTCCCCAGGTTGTCATGCATTATATTTTGTTTGTTGCTTATGATATTGTAAATTATTGAGGAGCATATGGGTGGCTAGTGTTTAAAAAATCTTATTATCCAAAGCACAAGCCCTAACAAAAATATTTTATTTATCCATTTGTAGGTTTCACTACCCTATTAGGGTTTTGAAGTAAAAGATTAAGTTCCCAAAAATTCACGTAGAATTTTATAAATGTGGGAGATGTTTTTGAAGTCCAAGATATGAGAATACATGTTTTCAAATTATTTTATGCATGTCTACTCTTTTCCAAGAATGGCTTCACGATTCTCTGAATGAGTGTATTGTTGTGGAGGTATCTATATGGTTGTGTGTTCATCTTTGTTCACCTCAATTTTTATGGGATTGCTTTGCCTTGTTTTGTAGTTCTATTTTACACAATCTGATTTTGATAATTATTTATAAATTTTATGAGAAATCAAATATTCTTCTAAACCTCTATTATTTTTGTCATTATTATGCTACAATTAATTTAACAATTAAAACTAATATTTTTATTCTTTTAGATCTACTTAGATTTGATCACATTTTATATGAATAGATGTAATACATTTTGATGTAAAAACTACTTTCTCATATTACACTTAATTCCTCTAAGTTCTGATGAATTATCTATATATTTTATTACTTATTTCTCATATTTCATTGTGAAAAATGAAATTAATTATACTAACAAACAACTCTTACAAAGACCAACTCAATGTTTAAAACTATCCTAAATAAGAAGCCAACCATACTTAATTAAGCCGGAGGCTTATTACGGAGGGGCGAAACCCCAAGATTCGTCTCACAAAGAGAAAAAAAATAAATATGTTGTTTCTGTGCATTCAAGGGCTGCCAAGTGTAAGGAGATGAAATGAATGTACAGATAGCTGCAACAAAGAATTTGTTTTGGCTTCATTTTGTGGTCATTTTAGTCAATTTTTGCAGGCATCATGTTGGGACCTTCCCAAATGACCTGCAACGAAGAGAAAAAATGGTCGTTGTTGCATCTTCTGAAACTATTTGCCCTTTTTTTTAATGTTCTGCTCGCTTCTTCTGCATTGCAAAATCCGGTGATGAGAGATGCAAGATAGGCTTGCATATGCACAAGCTCTGATTGTGTATTCAGAAGCTCTGCTCGTGTGGATGCCAGTTGTGATTGCAGGCTTAATATTTGTTGTTGTAGTTGAGACACTGCGCCAACACAATCGTAGACAGGGTCTTGCAGTCTTGCAATTGCTTCATAAACCATGCTGCTTACAACATCTTCTCTCATCTTTGCCAGAATATTCTGCAACACCATAACAACACAAAACAAATAATAAATTGTAGTCAGGGCTCCTCCAATATCTATAAAAAATCATTCACAAGTTTTGTCAACAAGTTCGCTTTGTTTTGATTGATGATGATGATGATGCCTGAAAAAAGAATACGCCCCAGGCGGCCTTTTGTATCCATACAGTGATACATACCCCATACGATTATTTGTAGATGCAGTTGTCACTGCCATTACCGTATTTTTTTGTAATCGCTTCTTCTGCTCCTACAATCTCAACCTTTCAAGCTGCACAATGCCAAGCCCTCTCTGGGGCTGCCTCTTTTGCGCCATGCCATTGATCTTTGCCTTCTTCATTGCCTTCACGCAATCCTTGTTATCACTACATCCAGAGTTCAAACCTTTCGAAGCAGCATTTTCATCTAATAACATTAACGTTGTTACCATATCAAGTTATGTTCTTTTCTTTTCTTTAACTTAGCCCAAGAGCAACACTGCCACCATTATTTTTATCTCAACTATTTCAAATCAAGTGGAACCACATTCTATTTCAGTCAAGGATTTTAACGGACTCAGAAAGCCCCTCTACACTTTCAACAAACTACAAATATGCGTTTATCTCCATGTCTGGACATGACATATTTATAATGTATATGTACTATGTTACATTTGTTTCCTACATTTAACAATTATATCATGAAAGTGACTTTTTTCGATTATGTCATGAGTTTCATTATATGTTGGCCGACACCTATTTGATTTTACGTTATTGTGAATCAATGGTAAGGGTAGAGGGAAGCCCACATTTAGTTAGTTAGTATAGTTTATGATTGGTTTTGGGCACTTTATTTGTGAATTAAATGGTGGGGTTAATCTTCAAAAGGAGCCATAGAGGACAACATTTACTGTCATTTTGACAAGTCATGGACAGTCTCTTTCATCCTTTCAATTGTTTATTATGGGTTGTTTTATTGGGATCTTCACAATCATGTTTGATCTTTGTTTATTGATCTAATCAATCTCCCATTAACCTTTAGTTAAGATACATTGGAATTTCAGATAGATTTTGTTTTGGCAGAGAATATTTATTTTTATTTAAATTTTCTTATTTTAGAATTAAAATTTTGCTAATTATTATGAATGTTAATTCTTATTACATAGATTTACATAATTCGAATGTTTATTGTATTTAGAATATAAATACTTAATAAATAAAAATTTGTAGTATTTTTGATTAATCAACTGAAAATGATGAATTTATTGTGTGAATGACATAACAATTCTAGATTCATTGCTATTCATATAATTTATATATTATAAAAAATAATATTTATATATATTTGATATATTATATATTAATACATACTAATATAATCTCAATACAAAAATATACAATTCCTCCGGCTTTCTTTGCACCTTCAAGGCAATTGCTAGTATAAGTGACGGTAGGTCAGAGTTCATGCTCATCCTCGTGCATTAGAGAGAGCTGAGAGAGCTGATTATAAGTCCTTTTGAATCAAGGAATGTGTCAATTCTTTGTTTATTTTTTATTGGTTTTTTTTGGTAGTATTGTCTGCGATCACTAATCTTTAATAAGAAAAAATGAAATTAAAGGGGAGTGTCAACTTCTCCATTTAAAATATCAAAATCTACGTTTTCATGGCTATTTATGAATGTAACATTATTTTCTTCGTTTCATTGGCACAAACATATAGGTTGTCTCAAAAGCGATGCAAGTATTTTGGTAAGTAGGGTTTTACAAAATGAAGGAGCATAAATCGGTTATCGTATTTCGATTGAAATTTATGATTATTAATTTTATTTTATTTTTTGTGTATGAAAAGTTAATCAATAATAATTTAATATTTTTAATAGAAGTGTTAAGAAAAAATGAGGTGGTGTGTTCTTTCATACAATGTGGTAATGAGTTGTGATGGGAGGAGATATTTTCTTTCACAGTGAGCTTGAATAATGGTGAAGTGTTGGGGAAGGGCAAGCCCATATAGAACATGAAAGTGGTGTAATATTTCAAGGTGCATGGAGTGGTGATGGTGCAAGGCAATGAGAGTAGGCCTTGAACAACTCTTCATAACTACAACCATAACAATAATGGTATACTAAACAAAGAGTAGACAAGGCAAACTTCGCTCCAAATCAACAAGAAGAAATATATATGTATGTATAAATATTATATATTATATAATTAAAATATATATTATTATATAGAATATATAGAATTATTAAATATTATAATATAATATATCAGTTATTATTTAATATATAATAATTATATTATATTATATTATCATATATGTGTGTTTGTATATATGTATGTATGTTTTTGTGTGTGTATATGTTTGTGTGTGTATATATATCAACAAAAGTGGAAACGCTCGTCTATTTAAAAAAGTTTCAAAAATCCTAATAGAACAAGGAAATACAGTAAAATGTCATTAATAACTATAGTGTTTTTGGCAAGGAAACTTTTATTAAAAACTGAGTTATATATCTTGAAATAGAACAAAGGGTAGACATCCTCGAAAGAGCTGGAAAACATCACTATTAGACCATCCTTGCATGATTCATTTTCAATGATTAAACCTACCTGAAAATCAACCAACTTGGAATCGTCCTTACCAACCAGGATACCTAGGCTATCACAAATGGCATCCAACTTATGACTTTGAGTGATGTTGTCAACTACAATGGCCTTCAAAAGAACCCAAAACTAGTCCATTCTGGTGTCCACCACATTGACAAAGTTCTCAACATCCTGATGGACTGCCAGTGAATTGTTGGCACTAAAGAGAACTATCTAAATGCCAATTAATTATGCCACCTAGAGGGTGACTAGGATGGGGGTGGATAGCTTAGGATCCTCCAAGGCCTGGATAACTGAATCAATAGAAGTAATAGAAACACCACCACCCAACCTCACAAATAGATAAGCATGCAGGACATTGGTAGCCATCTAATTTAACAAATTCTCATATTTCACACCATCAATAAGAACTTGATACTAGAAATTCAAAGCTTCCTTGGTTGTGATTCTTGTTTTCTTATCCAGCAAAACTCCATAATTCATCAAATGTCTCAGTTTGAGGTTGTCAACCATCCCCAAGAAGGAATGGTGAACTTTGTCTAACAAATACTTGTGTAGCATACTTGAATTCATTATTTTGATGGTATTGAGCATCGTGTCCTTGCCCTTTCTCTGTTTGGCTCTCTTGGAGGGGCCCAAGCTAGCCAAAGGGATTTCCATGTTGACACCAACACTCCACTTCTTTCGGACCTACTTCTCAACCCACACAAAACTCAAATTTACTAAGTGAGGCAGGTGGTGGAAGATGAAAAGGGATCTACACATGTTGTTTCCATGAAAATTAATTACCACACCAATTCATTATGTCAATGAGCCACCGAAATCAAAACCAAATTCCTCAGGTGATGATGTGGTAGGGGTCACTAGCTTTAATCATTAATATTATTAATTGAGTAATGATGGTGATCTAACTCAATAAGTTTCTTATCTTTCAATTCCAAATTTGGCATTTGAATTAAGTTCAAGTGATTGCCTTGGAAGTTAAGTCTACAACCTAGTTACCTTCACGATGGGTGTGATAGAGGTTGAAGTGCACAAAATTCTCCCAAAAATTTTATATTATCCTCCAAGATGTTAGCAAGATTTCAATTAGTGATGTTTCATAAATT
Source organism: Torreya grandis (assembly GCA_037957365.1). Classification (NCBI taxonomy): domain Eukaryota; kingdom Viridiplantae; phylum Streptophyta; class Pinopsida; order Cupressales; family Taxaceae; genus Torreya; species Torreya grandis. The sequence goes on along the minus strand of JARHVA010001261.1, from coordinate 3,326,299 downwards.
CATTACTTTCACAATTAGTTGGGATTCCCCTTCAATATCAAGACTGTTCCATCTCTACTGCGACACCATGGAGATCCCTCTCCAAAGAGCCTTGGCTTCAGCAAATTTTTTAGTGCATCTACCCAAAGCTTCACTATATCCAAGGATAAATTTATCATTGGAGTCTCTAAATATACCTCTGACACCAGCCTAACCTAGGTTGTCATTTGAAGCTCCATAAAAATTAAGCTTGATCGAATGACCCTGAGGAGGAGACCAACTTGTTGGAGGTTGAATCTTAGAATTTTTGCTAACCCTATTATCAAGGATGCTAGAAAGAGTATATTTCCATTTGATAAGGAGAAGATGTTATTCAAGGACAACTTTGACTCTTTTTGTAGGCCAAGTGGTTAGCAGCTCTCTGAGAATTTTTAGAATGAAATCAATGATTAGGGAAGCTTCTTTGGACTCATTCTTAAAAAAAATATTGTTTATCTCTAACCAAATGTTTTAGCATACAATGGTCAGGAGTGAGTCCCATATCTGCTAAAGCAGAGTAGATTTGAATTTAAAATCTTAACTTAGGACTAAATCCTTTACTTTTTTTTGAAAAACAAAGTTGAGATTGAATCTTTGGAGAAGGGAGATCCAAATTTCAATGAGTATTGGCAATGGATGAGAAGATGCTTTGATTCTTCATTATTGTAGCACAACACACGTCTCGATGGGCCTTGGAAGCCTTTCCTTCTGAGATTACAAAAGGAGAGGATGTGATCCCAACAAGCAATCCAAAGGAAAGAATTTGCCTTGGGAAGGCCATGTTTGAACCAATCCTAGGTGGCACGAAAAGTTCCTACATCTTGGGTGTTTATTGGTGTAGATATTTTATAGCCATCCTTCACTTTGTACTTTCCAGTTGAGGATCCCATCCAAATTATATTGGTGTCCTTCTTTGTGAAGTGAAAGGGGTAGAGAATAACAAAAAGAGTGGTCTTTTCATCCATGAGATGACTTGGCACTTGAAATTCCATCCAATCATCTTTGTCCTTATTGAAATAATCTTGACAAGAACTCTGACATGCTTTGTGGACCAATTATAAAGATTATGAACATCATTCAAACTATTGAGAGGAGATGATCAAATCTAAGCTTATGCCCATAATTTGACCTTATTACCCTTAATGACATTCAATTATAATAGAGATTTGATGATGAGACTAGCTTTGACCATCATATTCCAAGCATGTAAACCAGTTCTATGAGTTCTTATAGAGAAGATTCTTTCTAGGAGCATGTTATCAAGAAAATTTATTCTGAGAATGATACTCTTGAGAGTGTCTTTTAGTGTACAGTCTCCAAACCAACTTAGCTCCAAAAACCAAGTTCATGTTTCTATTAAACCTAAAACCAAGCCCTCCCCATTAATGGGGGGGACAAGTTTTTTCCATTTAACTAAAGGCAATTTTTGATCTCATCAATTTCACCCCAAAGAAATCTTATTTGGATGGATTTGAGACAACTTTCCACTTTATAAGGAATGGGAAAAATTGACATCATGTGTATTGTCATGGCTTGCAAGAAAGATTTAATAAGTTGAATCCATCCTAAAAAGGAAAGTCATTTGCTCAGCGTTCTAGCCTTCAAAGAGATTTTTCAATCATTTTTTTCCAAAGCTCTGTAGAGTTTTTACCAAAAAAAGGGGGAATACCAAGGTAAGAGCAATTGAGAACACCTGGGTTGATGTTAATAATTTTGCAAATAGCTAGTTGAGTGAATCTATTAGTTTTGAAGAACACCTTGGATTTTTACCTATTAACTTGATGACCAGAATCTTGTTCATATAGATCAAGAGCCTTTTTGAAAGAGGTTGCCTCATCAATGGAAGAAGTGCCAATGAGACCAGAGTCGTCAACAAACTAGAGTTGGTTGATTATGGGAGTGTTAGAATCCATAGAATTTCCATTCATAACATTCAATATTTTGATATGTGTGAGCCATATGCTTAAGCTTCAGCTACAATTATGAACAAGTAGGGTGATAGGGGGTTACCTTGTCACAGACCTATGGAAGCACCAAAAAATCTAGCAGGCTCACACTTAATGAGGACTAATAATTTTGGGGTACTAATACAGTTGAAGATACAATCCCTCCAAAGTTGATCAAACCTAGACTTTTCTAGAATGCTAAGGACAAAATCCCAATTTACTTTGTCAAAAGCTTTGTTCATATCTAACTTTATCAACATGTTGCTTTGGTTCTAATAAGAGATTGAGTGCACCATCTCATGGGCAATGATGATGCCATCAAGAATTTACCTCCCTTCCATGAAACCCCCTTGCTCCTTGGAGATGATTTTGGGCAGGGCTATTTTTAATTTATTTGTCATTACCTTGATGATGATTTTGTAATAAACATTGCAAAGAGAGATAGGTTTATAATAATCAAAGTAGATAGTATCTTATTTCTTAGGAATGATGGATATGAATGCTAATTTCATCTGCTTCAAAACTTGCTTGGATCTTCTAGATTGTTGAACCATAGTTGAGATGTCTAGCTCCACAATATACCAGTAGGATTGATAAAATCTAGCTGGGAATACGTCTAACCTTGGAGCCTTATCTGGCTTGAAAGAGAAAAACTTTATTGGATTTCATACTCAAAAATAGGGGCATCCAAGGAGAAGCTATCAGCCCCAAAGATCAGGGAGGGGTTTTCACTAAAGATTTCCTCCTTAATAGCTGATCTATTTATATCTGCTTCTAAGAGAAGGATTTGAAGAAGCATTCAACTTCCTTATTAATTTGAATATATTCAAAGAATGTCTCCCTCGAGTGTGACAATGTTGGATATTCTTTTGAATTTTCTTCTCATGATCACATATTTATGAAAGAAGGATGTATTCATGTCCCCTTCTTTGAGCCATCTAACTCTAGATTACTCCTAATGGATTTCTTCTTGCAGGAGAAGTGTGTTCCAGTCACCCACATGATTTTCTTCCTCAGTCTCAAGATATTCATTCATGCCATTGAGGAGGATAGTTTTTTCCAAATCAAAAGTTTTGTATTGCATCATTTCGTTTTTGTCTGAGAGAGTGCCAAAGACATTTTTGTTCTAGGCTTTGAGCTGAAGTTTTACCAACTTCAACTTTTGAACTAGTTTAAACTAATTTGATCCTAAGATTGGGGTGTCCCACCAGTGTTTTATTTTTATCTAGCATGGACTGCTCCTTGGTCCACATTAACTCAAACTTGAAGGGTCTAAGACATGGAGGGATGGATTTAGATATGGTCAAACCAATGGTCTAATGATCAGAGCTAGCTTCCATTAGGATGTATGATTCAAAAAGACAATCTTGTTGGATCCAATCTGAGCTAAGGAGGAATATGTCAAGTCTCACCACTATGGAGGTAGCACCTACTCACCTATTCGACTAAGTGTAAGATCCAAAATTGGGTTTCACATCAAAAATAGATATGCCTTCAATGAAGGAAGCCAAATTGGAGGTAGAAAGAGAGAGGGTGCTAGAGCCCCCAATCTTCTCCAAAGGGGAGGTGACCATATTGAAGTCACCTCCAAGGATCCATTTGTCATTCAAGTGCAGACCTTTGATATTATTAATATAAATCCAATAGAGACTCCTACCCAAGCTGGTGTTTGGTCCATAGACATTGGCACAAATAAAGCTTTTGTTGGTCCCAAAGATGTTAAACCTTGCAACTTGCTAGTCAACACAATCATCCAAAAGAGTGCTTGAGAGTGTGTAGGGTTTCCAAAGCATGGAAAGATCACCAAAGGAGCCATCAGAATCTTTAACTACATAGTTTCAATGTCTCCAGATGCCTTTGAGGATATTAGAGGAGAGAGTGTCATCCATTTTTGCTTCTTGGATTAGTAATAGATCTGGCTTCTTGGATTAAATGAACTATTTTAACAACCTTTGTTTGTGAAGGACATTGAGACCTCACATATTCTAAGTTATTATTAGCATTGAGAAGATTTGGGCCTGTTGTTGCTGTAGGTGAGAGGCTTATCCCCCCTAAAAGTAGATTTTTGCTTCTTAACAATTTTTGAGGAAGATGAGCCCTCTCTTTTTTCCCGTTTCCTATGTTGGGAATTTTGATTTTCCTTGGAGAGAGCCTCTACGTGTTTCGAGAATGTTTAATAGATTTGCTTCCAACTTCCTTTCCCGGTATTAATTTGAGCTTTAAGGTTGTTGTAGTTAGAAAGTGGGGGCCTACTTGGCTTGCATTTTCCACTTTGAACCAATTGAGTGGTAAGATTTGAAACTTCAAGTGGGAACATACCAGGATTGTCGAGAAGATGCTTGATCTTTGACTGAGATAGGTTATCCATTCCTTCCATTTATTGTATGTCCTCCTCCTAATATTCATCTAAACTGGACATCTCCCCCTTTTCAAGGACCCTTGGTGCATCTACAGGGGTGAGAGGTGGACACCCTCTAAAACCTGGTCCAAGCCTTGAATTCAAGGGAGAGAGGAAGTCATTTCTTTAACAAATGTGGCCCTGAATGACCCCAAACCAACCAAGGCCTCAACATTTGTCACCAACTCTTGAAGAAGTGTAGATTTGTTGACCAATTGCACCATTGAAGTCTCATTATCTGCAGACGAGTTCCACATTTTGGATTTGTCCCCCCTGCTCTTATTTTTGGTTCAATGAAGCCCTCTTCATCTTTATCTAATTATTGCACATGGAGAGGGCAATTACAAAAAAAATATCCATGAGAGTGATAGTTACTACGTCAAAAGGGGACATCTTCATAGTCTCAATCTTGAATCCATTCTTTGGTTTCAGATTTGAATCGAATCGATAGGAGTATTGGCTTGAAAAGATCAATATTGACACAAATTCTAGCATAGATAGCTAAAAGACTAGTATTTGTTACTTTAACCATGCAGCTGAATTCTCCCAATTAGTCTCTAACTTGTTTTAAAATTTCCTCCTTATAGATCTCTGAAGCGACCCCATATATTTGAGTCCAGATGGGAACCTTGTTTAAGTTCATTACCTTAGGGGTGAAGCCTTTTTCTCATGGTTTCATGAATAGACAACGTGCCCTAAAAACCATGGGACACCCCTAAAGATATATTTTATTTGTTTTGCTTGGTCAAAAATCACTTGAAATTACCTTTGAGGGAGAACACTGACCTTGTAGACTTAACAATTATTTGCAAGCCACTTACGCAAAATAGTCACACTAGGCCAATAGCCGATGAACTTACAGATTAAATTACAGCCCTTGAGATGCTCAATCTTTGCCTCCAGATTGTTGTTGAAGATTTGAATGGTTGAAACTTGCTCTAAATCTAGGATAATGGAGTTGCCTCCTATTTTCCTAGGAGGAGTGGTCTTTACCCTAGTTGCATCATCCGCACTATGGTTGAAGATGCAATTGTTGGTGTCCGAAGGTCCGTAAGAGGGGATTCCTAAGGAGGATCCATGCTTTACTTCATTTATCACAAATTTTTCACCTTTCTTAATCAATCTTGTCATTTAGATCAATTATTTTTACACCTTCATTCTTCCATCTCACACACACACATCATAGTACATTAATATATTATAATAATAATAATAATAATAATAATTTATTTTATTTTATATTATAGTATAATATAATTGTAATGCAATATAATGTATATTATAATTTTATATAAATATTATTTATATAATATTATAAATATATTTATATGTTGATATATTATTATAATGTTATATAATGGTGTAAAATGTGTTGCCTATCCATCCACCAAGGTACAAATCCTAAGGGATAACAAAAAGGGATGAGGTCAGGATCATGCCACAGTCGAATTTGGTGGAATGGATACCCCTCAATCCTTGGCATTAATCCAAAGAAGCATTTTGTACACCTAATCTATGTAAAATTATGGTTTCTGTCATATATATAACTGGAGGAGATCTCCAATCCTTTCAATTTCCCATCACTTATAGCTTTATTCATTAATCTATCAATAATTTATGCAATAAAGATGAATAGAAAGTGGGTGATATGATTAATTTGTTGGAGACTTTTGGAGGCTTGGAAAAAAAACAATTGGAACTTCATTAATGAGGATGAAGGAGGTGGAGTTAGAGACGTAAATATAAATCAGCTTAGTCTAGTCTTCAAAGAACCATTTGTTTTCCAAAACTTGTTTAAGAAAACTCCAACTTACCCGACCATTGGCTTTACTCATGTCAAACTTAATAATCATGCCAAATCTCATATTGTAGCTTATAGAATGAAAGGTCTCATGTGTTTCAATGATTCCATCCAAAATATGCTTCCCCATTACAAACCCACTTTGTTCTTCTGAGATTATGGTATTTTAATGCTTCTTTAATCTTCTAGCCAAGACCTTTGTAAGCACCTTGTAAATGGTATTACACAAAGCAATCGGTCTTTAGGCATCAAATAATTCACCATTCTCTTTTTTCAAGATCAGGGTCAAGAATGTCAAGTTCCACTCTTTCAACACTGCTCTCTTCCTTCTGCATTACTCCACAGCCTCCCAACCTACGATGTGCCAATTCTTTTGAAAGGATCCACCCTGAAAACCATCAAGTCTAGGGGCTTTGTCACCACCCATCGCACAAACCACCTAATGTGTTTCTTCTTCAGTGATATGTTTTATCAATTCTAAGTTGTTGTTTTGGTAACCAGTTATTTTTTGACATGGAGGAAACTTCTAGACCCATGGGAAGCAATGCCCCACCTGAGGAGTCAACTACCAATGGCATGGGATTCAACTATCAATTCTAAGTTATCCTCATCTAAAATTAATGTTAGTATATTTTCTAAGAGATCATTTTGCATTGCACTACAGTCCTCCTACTCCACTGATAACAGATCCTAATAGAATTTAGTACCAAATTCCCTGATTTCCTTTTTAATTTTCACAATCCTACTTGATGGTAGTGTAAGTTTGTCAATTCTGTTGGAATTCCTTTTACAATTTTTGACGTATGAAAGAGCTTGGTATTCTTTTCCCCTTCCTTTAGTCAATCCCCTTAGGATTTTTGTTTCTAATGAGTCTCTTCCATTCTCAAGATTTGTTGTACATCATCATCTCTTTTACTTTGTTCAAACTGTCCTCATTTACTCCTCTTTCCATTATACTTTTTTGTACCTCTCATAGATCCACTACTATGGATTCCTTCTTTGAGAATAGGTTTTCAAAATTCTCCTTGTTCCATTTCCACACCATCCTTCATATTTTTCAACTTTTAAGGATAAATCTCTATCACCCTATTTCCTTCATGGTCTACCATTTTTTGAGGTTTAGTTCAAATTCTAAGTCCTAGAACCATTTAAATTCCATCTTGAATGGAATGCCATTAGGGTTTTTGCCAGTCCTAATCTCAAAATTGGTGGTCCAATGATCTAATCCAACAAATTGGAGAATATCTACACTAAACTAAAAATTATTCGAGCACAATATGGACTAAAGGGAACCCTATTTAACCTTTCCAAAATGGTTTGTTCACCTTTCCACCTATTTGTCTAAGTAAAAAGTCCATTTTTTTGGTTCAATGTCCAAAAGACCATAATTCACACAAAAGTCATTAAAATCTAAAGCACTTAATAGAAGAATCGAGTCTCCCCCACATTTTTCCAAGACTTTTAGGATAACATTCAAATCTCCCCCCACAATCCAATTAATGTTTGAATGATTCCATCTTAGTTTTTAAGCTCTTTCCAGCACTGTTTCTTTCTCTCAATCTCCATTGGTCTATGAACATTAAACCAAATGGAGTTCAAATCCTCATGATATGATTCAAAAAATAATTCAATACCAAATGCAGACTAGGATATTACCTACCTTTCAACAATTTAGGATTCCATAGCACTACAATACCCCTAACACTTCCTCTTGTTTCTTCAACCACCCACTCACCATTGCACCCTCTCTCTTTCTACCTCCAATTTGGCTTCCTTCATTGAAGACATATCTATTTTTGATGTGAAACCCAATTTTGGATCTTACACTTAGTCGAATAGGTGAGTAGGTGCTACCTCCATAGTGGTGAGACTTGACATATTCCTCCTTAGCTCAGATTGGATCCAACAAGATTGTCTTTTTGAATCATACATCCTAATGGAAGCTAGCTTTGATCATTAGACCATTGGTTTGACCATATCTAAATCCATCCCTCCATGTCTTAGACCCTTCAAGTTTGAGTTAATGTGGACCAAGGAGCAGTCCATGCTAGATAAAAACAAAACACTGGTGGGACACCCCAATCTTAGGATCAAATTAGTTTAAACTAGTTCAAAAGTTGAAGGTTGTAAAACTTCAGCTCAAAGCCTAGAACAAAAATGTCTTTGGCACTCTCTCAGACAAAAATGAAATGATGTCATACAAAACTTTTGATTTGGAAAAAAGTATCCTCCTCAATGGCATGAATGAATATCTTGAGACTGAGGAAGAAAATCATGTGGGTGACTGGAACACACTTCTCCTGCAAGAAGAAATCCATTAGGAGTAATCTAGAGTTAGATGGCTCAAAGAAGGGGACATGAATACATCCTTCTTTCATAAATATGTGATCATGAGAAGAAAATTCAAAAGAATCTCCAACATGTCACACTCGAGGGAGACATTCTTTGAATATATTCAAATTAATAAGGAAGTTGAATGCTTCTTCAAATCCTTCTCTCAGAAGCAGATATAGATAGATCAGCTATTAAGGAGGAAATCTTTAGTGAAAACCCCTCCCTGATCTTTGGGGCTGATAGCTTCTCCTTGGATGCCCCTATTTTTGAGTATGAAATCCAATAAATTTTTTCTCTTTCAAGCCAGATAAGGCTCCAAGGTTAGACGTATTCCCAGCTAGATTTTATCAATCCTACTGGTATATTGTGGAGCTAGACATCTCAACTATGGTTCAACAATCTAGAAGATCCAAGCAAGTTTTGAAGCAGATGAAATTAGCATTCATATCCATCATTCCTAAGAAATAAGATACTATCTACTTTGATTATTATAAACCTATCTCTCTTTGCAATGTTTATTACAAAATCATCATCAAGGTAATGACAAATAAATTAAAAATAGCCCTGCCCAAAATCATCTCCAAGGAGCAAGGGGGTTTCATGGAAGGGAGGTAAATTCTTGATGGCATCATCATTGCCCATGAGATGGTGCACTCAATCTCTTATTAGAACCAAAGCAACATGTTGATAAAGTTAGATATGAACAAAGCTTTTGACAAAGTAAATTGGGATTTTGTCCTTAGCATTCTAGAAAAGTCTAGGTTTGATCAACTTTGGAGGGATTGTATCTTCAACTGTATTAGTACCCCAAAATTATTAGTCCTCATTAAGTGTGAGCCTGCTAGATTTTTTGGTGCTTCCATAGGTCTGTGACAAGGTAACCCCCTATCACCCTACTTGTTCATAATTGTAGCTGAAGCTTAAGCATATGGCTCACACATATCAAAATATTGAATGTTATGAATGGAAATTCTATGGATTCTAACACTCCCATAATCAACCAACTCTAGTTTGTTGATGACTCTGGTCTCATTGGCACTTCTTCCATTGATGAGGCAACCTCTTTCAAAAAGGCTCTTGATCTATATGAACAAGATTCTGGTCATCAAGTTAACAGGTAAAAATCCAAGGTGTTCTTCAAAACTAATAGATTCACTCAACTAGCTATTTGCAAAATTATTAACATCAACCCAGGTGTTCTCAGTTGCTCTTACCTTGGTATTCCCCCTTTTTTTGGTAAAAACTCTATAGAGCTTTGGAAAACAATGATTGAAAAATCTCTTTGAAGGCTAGAAGGCTGAGCAAATGACTTTCTTTTTTAGGATGGATTCAACTTATTAAATCTTGCTTGCAAGGCATGACAATACACATGATGTCAATTTTTCCCATTCCTTATAAAGTGGAAAGTTGTCTCAAATCCATCCAAATAAGATTTCTTTGGGGTGAAATTGATGAGATCAAAAATTGCCTTTAGTTAAATGGAAAAAACTTGTCCCCCCCATTAATGGGGAGGGCTTGGTTTTAGGTTTAATAGAAACATGAACTTGGTTTTTGGAGCTAAGTTGGTTTGGAGACTGTACACTAAAAGACACTCTCAAGAGTATCATTCTCAGAATAAATTTTCTTGATAACATGCTCCTAGAAAGAATCTTCTCTATAAGAACTCATAGAACTGGTTTACATGCTTGGAATATGATGGTCAAAGCTAGTCTCATCATCAAATCTCTATTATAATTGAATGTCATTAAGGGTAATAAGGTCAAATTATGGGCATAAGCTTAGATTTGATCATCTCCTCTCAATAGTTTGAATGATGTTCATAATCTTTATAATTGGTGCACAAAGCATGTCAGAGTTATTGTCAAGATTATTTCAATAAGGACAAAGATGATTGGATGGAATTTCAAGTGCCAAGTCATCTCATGGATGAAAAAACCACTCTTTTTGTTATTCTCTACCCCTTTCACTTCACAAAGAAGGACACCAATCTAATTTGGATGGGATCCTCAACTGGAAAGTACAAAGTGAAGGATGGCTATAAAATAGATATGTCTTCAATCAAGGAAGCCAAATTGGAGGTAGAAAGAGAGAGGGTGCTAGAGCCCCCAATCTTCTCCAAAGGGGAGGTGACCATATTGAAGTCACCTCCAAGGATCCATTTGTCATTCAAGTGCAGACCTTTGATATTATTAATATAAATCCAATAGAGACTCCTACCCAAGCTGGTGTTTGGTCCATAGACATTGGCACAAATAAAGCTTTTGTTGGTCCCAAAGATGTTAAACCTTGCAACTTGCTAGTCAACACAATCATCCAAAAGAGTGCTTGAGAGTGTGTAGGGTTTCCAAAGCATGGAAAGATCACCAAAGGAGCCATCAGAATCTTTAACTACATAGTTTCAATGTCTCCAAATGCCTTTGAGGATATTAGAGGAGAGAGTGTCATCCATTTTTGCTTCTTGGATTAGTAATAGATCTGGCTTCTTGGATTAAATGAACTATTTTAACAACCTTTGTTTGTGAAGGACATTGAGACCTCACATATTCTAAGATATTATTAGCATTGAGAATATTTGGGCCTGTTGTTGCTGTAGGTGAGAGGCTTATCCCCCCTAAAAGTAGATTTTTGCTTCTTAACAATTTTCGAGGAAGATGAGCCCTCTCTTTTTTCCCGTTTCCTATGTTGGGAATTTTGATTTTCCTTGGAGAGAGCCTCTACGTGTTTCGAGAATGTTTAATATATTTGCTTCCAACTTCCTTTCCCGGTATTAATTTGAGCTTCAAGGTTGTTGTAGTTAGAAAGTGGGGGCCTACTTGGCTTGCATTTTCCACTTTGAACCAATTGAGTGGTAAGATTTGAAACTTCAAGTGGGAACATACCAGGATTGTCGAGAAGATGCTTGATCTTTGACTGAGATAGGTTATCCATTCCTTCCATTTATTGTATGTCCTCCTCCTAATCTTCATCTAAACTGGACATCTCCCCCTTTTCAAGGACCCTTGGTGCATCTACAGGGGTGAGAGGTGGACACCCTCTAAAACCTGGTCCAAGCCTTGAATTCAAGGGAGAGAGGAAGTCATTCCTTTAACAAATGTGGCCCTGAATGACCCCAAACCAACCAAGGCCTCAACATTTGTCACCAACTCTTGAAGAAGTGTAGATTTGTTGACCAATTGCACCATTGAAGTCTCATTATCTGCAGACAGGTTCCACATTTTGGATTTGTCCCCCCTGCTCTTATTTTTGGTTCAATGAAGCCCTCTTCATCTTTATCTAATTATTGCACATGGAGAGGGCAATTACAAAAAAAATATCCATGAGAGTGATAGTTACTACGTCAAAAGGGGACATCTTCATAGTCTCAATCTTGAATCCATTCTTTGGTTTCAGATTTGAATCGAATCGATAGGAGTATTGGCTTGAAAAGATCAATATTGACACAAATTCTAGCATAGATAGCTAAAAGACTAGGATTTGTTACTTTAACCATGCAGCTGAATTCTCCCAATTAATCTCTAACTTGTTTTAAAATTTCCTCCTTATAGATCTCTGAAGCGATCCCATATATTTGAGTCCAGATGGGAACCTTGTTTAAGTTCATTACCTTAGGGGTGAAGCCTTTTTCTCATGGTTTCATGAATAGACAACGTGCCCTAAAAACCATGGGACACCCCTAAAGATATATTTTATTTGTTTTTCTTGGTCAAAAATCACTTGAAATTACCTTTGAGGGAGAACACTGACCTTTTAGACTTAACAATTATTTTCAAGCCACTTACGCAAAATAGTCACACTAGGCCAATAGCCGATGAACTTACAGATTAAATTACAGCCCTTGAGATGCTCAATCTTTGCCTCCAGATTGTTGTTGAAGATTTGAATGGTTGAAACTTGCTCTAAATCTAGGATAATGGAGTTGCCTCCTATTTTCCTAGAGGAGTGGTCTTTACCCTAGTTGCATCATCCGCACTATGGTTGAAGATGCAATTGTTGGTGTCCGAAGGTCCGTAAGAGGGGATTCCTAAGGAGGATCCATGCTTTACTTCATTTATCACAAATTTTTCACCTTTCTTAATCAATCTTGTCATTTAGATCAATTATTTTTACACCTTCATTCTTCCATCTCACACACACACAACATAGTACATTAATATATTATAATAATAATAATAATAATAATAATAATTTATTTTATTTTATATTATAGTATAATATAATTGTAATGCAATATAATGTATATTATAATTTTATATAAATATTATTTATATAATATTATAAATATATTTATATGTTGATATATTATTATAATGTTATATAATGGTGTAAAATGTGTTGCCTATCCATCCACCAAGGTACAAATCCTAAGGGATAACAAAAAGGGATGAGGTCAGGATCATGCCACAGTCAAATTTGGTGGAATGGATACCCCTCAATCCTTGGCATTAATCCAAAGAAGCATTTTGTACACCTAATCTATGTAAAATTATGGTTTCTGTCATATATATAACTGGAGGAGATCTCCAATCCTTTCAATTTCCCATCACTTATAGCTTTATTCATTAATCTATCAATAATTTATGCAATAAAGATGAATAGAAAGTGGGTGATATGATTAATTTGTTGGAGACTTTTGGAGGCTTGGAAAAAAAACAATTGGAACTTCATTAATGAGGATGAAGGAGGTGGAGTTAGAGACGTAAATATAAATCAGCTTAGTCTAGTCTTCAAAGAACCATTTGTTTTCCAAAACTTGTTTAAGAAAACTCCAACTTACCCGACCATTGGCTTTACTCATGTCAAACTTAATAATCATGCCAAATCTCATATTGTAGCTTATAGAATGAAAGGTCTCATGTGTTTCAATGATTCCATCCAAAATATGCTTCCCCATTACAAACCCACTTTGTTCTTCTGAGATTATGGTATTTTAATGCTTCTTTAATCTTCTAGCCAAGACCTTTGTAAGCACCTTGTAAATGGTATTACACAAAGCAATCGGTCTTTAGGCATCAAATAATTCACCATTCTCTTTTTTCAAGATCAGGGTCAAGAATGTCAAGTTCCACTCTTTCAACACTGCTCTCTTCCTTCTGCATTACTCCACAGCCTCCCAACCTACGATGTGCCAATTCTTTTGAAAGGATCCACCCTGAAAACCATCAAGTCTAGGGGCTTTGTCACCACCCATCGCACAAACCACCTAATGTGTTTCTTCTTCAGTGATATGTTTTATCAATTCTAAGTTGTTGTTTTGGTAACCAGTTATTTTTTGACATGGAGGAAACTTCTAGACCCATGGGAAGCAATGCCCCACCTGAGGAGTCAACTACCAATGGCATGGGATTCAACTATCAATTCTAAGTTATCCTCATCTAAAATTAATGTTAGTATATTTTCTAAGAGATCATTTTGCATTGCACTACAGTCCTCCTACTCCACTGATAACAGATCCTAATAGAATTTAGTACCAAATTCCCTGATTTCCTTTTTAATTTTCACAATCCTACTTGATGGTAGTGTAAGTTTGTCAATTCTGTTGGAATTCCTTTTACAATTTTTGACATATGAAAGAGCTTGGTATTCTTGTCCCCTTCCTTTAGTCAATCCCCTTAGGATTTTTGTTTCTAATGAGTCTCTTCCATTCTCAAGATTTGTTGTACATCATCATCTCTTTTACTTTGTTCAAACTGTCCTCATTTACTCCTCTTTCCATTATACTTTTTTGTACCTCTCATAGATCCACTACTATGGATTCCTTCTTTGAGAATAGGTTTTCAAAATTCTCCTTGTTCCATTTCCACACCATCCTTCATATTTTTCAACTTTTAAGGATAAATCTCTATCACCCTATTTCCTTCATGGTCTACCATTTTTTGAGGTTTAGTTCAAATTCTAAGTCCTAGAACCATTTAAATTCCATCTTGAATGGAATGCCATTAGGGTTTTTGCCAGTCCTAATCTCAAAATTGGTGGTCCAATGATCTAATCCAACAAATTGGAGAATATCTACACTAAACTAAAAATTATTCGAGCCCAATATGGACTAAAGGGAACCCTATTTAACCTTTCCAAAATGGTTTGTTCACCTTTCCACCTATTTGTCTAAGTAAAAAGTCCATTTTTTTGGTTCAATGTCCAAAAGACCATAATTCACACAAAAGTCATTAAAATCTAAAGCACCTAATAGAAGAATCGAGTCTCCCCCACATTTTTCCAAGACTTTTAGGATAACATTCAAATCTCCCCCCACAATCCAATTAATGTTTGAATGATTCCATCTTAGTTTTTAAGCTCTTTCCAGCACTGTTTCTTTCTCTCAATCTCCATTGGTCTATGAACATTAAACCAAATGGAGTCCAAATCCTCATGATATGATTCAAAAAATAATTCAATACCAAATGCAGACTAGGATATTACCTACCTTTCAACAATTTAGGATTCCATAGCACTACAATACCCCTAGCACTTCCTCTTGTTTCTTCAACCACCCACTCACCATTGCTCCATATATCCTTGACCTTTTTAACTACCTTAACCCCTTTAGAGATATGGGAAGTTTTCCCTATTGCATTAATTAAGACCTCAGTGTCAATGTTCTCCTTGTTTTCATCAATCCCTAAGCCATTCTCCAAGGTTGGAGCAAAGGGTGGCAATGACATCCCTAGAGGTGATTTGGCAACTTCCTCTAAGAATAGCTTTGTTGCTTCTTCAATTAGAGCTTGAATATTCAACCTAGCAAAGCCAATAGTTATTTCCTCCAAGTGAGTAGTATGTACTTCCTTGTGTATCAAGGAGTTCAAAATATGCTTGCTTTCATCCTCTGCAACTTGTTTCCTCTTCTTTGAAAAAAAATTTCCCGTGATTTCTCCATTTGAATGCCTTTAGGTCCTCGAGGAAGGTTTCCTTGGGCATCCACCACTGAACCTCTTTTTCCCTTCCAGCAATGGGTACTCTGAGGGGGCCTTCTTGGCCCTAAAGTGGGGGGGAGTTGAAGTGTTTGCCTTATGTCCAATTTTTGCCATTTATAACATTTGAAGGGTAAGCATTCATAGTCTAGGTCTTGCTTCCAGGGGCCAGAGGACATGTAAAGTCTAATAGTTTGAAGAATTGGTTTCTCCAAATTGACATTGACACAAATCCTAGCATAAGTCGATAGCTCTTGTTCTATTGTTACCCTACCGTGGTAGATCGATTTACCAATTCGATTGGCAATTTTTCTCAAAATTTCGTCACTCTAGAAATCAGTTGGAGGTTTATACAATCTTATTCACAATGGGACATTTTTAATTAGTTCTTCTGAAGGATTAAACAAGGTAGTCTAATATCTCATGTACATGCTGAAATTTTTGAAAAATAAAGGACCCCTGTAAAAATCCTCTCTATCGACCGTCGATTGGAAAGTAAGCTGGAAAAAACCCTTCGAGAGTAGTTGAATCCTTAGTCTAAGGTGATTTTCCCAGTTTTACCCAATCCAAAAATCTTAACTCCTCCCGCAAAAGGCAAGTGCCAATCAATTTACAAACAAGCGCTCGCTCTAAGAAATTTTCCTTTATCTCATCAAAGCCATCCTCTAAAATCACAATGTTTGGGATGTCTTCTGTGATTTTCAAAATAATCTCTCCAACCTCCATCTAGAGTTCAGAGCCCATCTGCGTATTGGAATTTAGATCTTTGTCCCCTATTTTAACCATTTGTTCCCATTTTGAATGCTCACCTTCAACAAAGAAGAGATCAATTTGCTTAACTCGATCATCAAATTCAAGTGATTTTGAGTCCTAGAAATCATTGGAGGCATCATTCAACGAGTATAACAAGGTTAGGTTAGGTAAACCATACCAATGTTAATTTAGGTGAGAGAGATCTCTTGTTTTAATGCCAGTTCATTTAATTATTCCAATTCTTTCAAAGTTGATCGATCGATATACTTCATTAGTTATGTATAAGATGGATCTCTTCTTTTAACGCTAGCTCATTTAATTATTTTTAACTCTCCCAAAGTTGACCCATAAGTGGCATGGATACGCTTCATTAGAGTTGTCTTTAAAAGGAATCTCTTTAGTATCTTGACGGTATTGTTCACAAAGGGTGATGGGAAATGTTGATGAAAAACTTCTGCATAGTATATTCCAGAAGTCTTATCCCATTAAATTTATGGAATCTGCAAATTTTAAATATTTAATAAACCGTACTCAAAAGCAAGCAACCATCGAATATCAAAGTACAGTCAGAAGCTGAACAGATGTTCAGCAAGCAATATTCAAGTCTTACAAGTATTTGGACATATTTTAAAGTTTTTCATGATTGTTTTCAATGAAAAGAAGAAAGCTAGTACAACCTGCAGCTGCTGCAGCACCGATACGTTGTTGTTTGATAGACTTTACGATTCAATTCAATACCTATTATATTTCACACAGTATTTTTTATTTATATTTTTTTTAAAGAAATGGTAATCACACATTGTTTTATAGATGCTCAACTGGTTACGACACTCCCTTTTGTAATCGAGTTTTAAAGCGATGTCTCTCAATATATGTATATGAATAAGCCCCCACAGGGAGACCAAGTGAAGGTGTCAGCAACTTTGGTCACCCAGGTCTTGTAATCAAATCTGATGTTACTCATTAAGTCTTGTATTCAAATCTGATGTTACTCATTAGGTCTTGTATTGGAATCACCCCAATTATACCCAAGAATCCCAGGGAAAATCCTAGGATGAAGAATAATACAACAATGTTATTAATTTTGAAATACTGATTAATCAAATCTGATGTTACCCATTAGGTCTTGTATTCAAATCTGATGTTACCCATTAGGTCTCGTATTCAAATCCCATGTTACCCATTAGGTCTTGTATTCAAATCTGATGTTACCCATTAGGTCTCGTATTCAAATCCGATGTTACCCATTAAGTCTCGTATTGGAATCACCCCAATTATACCCAAGCATCCCAGGGAAAAATCCTAGGATGTAGAGTAATACAACAATGTTATTAATTTTGAAATACTGATTAATATTTATCATAACATTTAGCATTAAGTTAATGTAATCAATTTATTCTATACATCCCATGTGCTTAATTCCTACTTATTAAACTGGCATATTTATATTGTGATTATTTGTTTACTTGCAGCCATTTATGCCAGAATATATATACATTTTTTATTTTTAAATATTTATTTATTTTTTTGTACAGCCCAACCCAAGCTAAAATTGCCCTATGAACCCTTACCCAAAACAAACCGTTAACTTTACCCTAATCCATAGTCAGGCATTCACATCCACCTGTTAAAAGAGGACTCTGACCATAAATTTAAACATTAAATGCTTGCCAGTTTCACTGGGCAATTTATTGGACCAATATGGATCCATATGAAAGAAATGCAGTCCTATAAACTATAACTTTTTGGCAGGTGCAGCTTCAAATCCACCATCTGGTAGTTTCACAAGCTTGTAAGGCATATGAGTCCCAAGAAGTTTGTCCCAAATTACAAAGAAGGGTTGTGAAAAGTTGTATTTCACCCCATACAGCTGGTGATGAATGTCATGATATGCTGTGTTGTTCTGGAAAAAGACATGGAAGGGATTCCCGGGCAGCAAGATTCCACAATGATCATCTACCCCTTTCATTGTGGCAAAGGAGAAAAAAAATATGGATGTTCTGGGTGTCATCCCGGAAAACAGAAATGACAAAGCACCGCCAATTGTATCTAGAAGCAAACCCTCCACTGGATGATTGTACATTGCTCCAAAAGGCCATGGCACTATAAGCTTATGATGTCTTGAATGAATAGTCCGATACAAGAACTTGTTATGGTGCATAAAACGGTGGAGAAAGTACTGCCATGTATCAATCACCAACATTGCTATTAGACATTGTCTTGCCTGTATCATAAGTGAAGGTTGTAAAGTTATACCAGATTCCCCTGCCCCGCCAGTCACCTGTGCTCCATCAACAGGAAGAAGATCCCGTAAGTTTATAATCAACGGAACAAAACCATCAAACAATCAAACACAGATAGCCTCAAAAGTAATTGAAATCCCATTGAACGTTTTCTAGAGTTTCTAAAGGGCAGAAAATTATAACCCAGGAATTACATCTTTAAGCTCAAAAAAACTTATGAGAAGTTGAGATAAACATGCCACAAATGGTTCCAGCAATCTGCTATAGAAAATTCAGATAGAAACTCAAGTACAAATCGCAAATCAAATTTCAAGAACTGGAGATAAATCATAGCAGACTGCATTGCTTTGTCATAACATAATAAAATAGCTCAAAATGGAAATATATTGGGTGCATACCACAACCAATATAAATTGACACAAAAACAACACTACTAATAAATTGAGCAATTGGCAGAGGCAAAAGGCATATGCCGTACCCTGAATAACAAGAAGGCAACCAAAGCCTGCACCAACTGCTGAAGCAACACCCCCTTGATAACAGTACTCCTAGACACCAAATTCTTCATCTTTTCCTCCTTGACAGTATGCATTCTGTAGCCATCAAGTGACAGCAGAAATACATAAAAACCAGAATAAACCCAATACACAATAATAGGCACAAATGTGCCCAGAGCCTCGTCTGACAGAACAAAATCCCTCCATTCACTCATTGTATAATCAAACACCCAATTCTCCAATTTCTCACCCTTATCAAGCCAAACACTGCTCCTTGCTTCCTCTCCAACCCACCACAACAATTGACAGTTAAAAACAGTATAGAAAACTATATATATATATATATCAGACAAATAACACACAATTTTCTTCAACTTGAACTGTACGTGCCCTGATGTTCATTGACACACTACCCACCCCCTGAAACAGCTACTTAATTAAAAATCCCTGATATTCTTTGGCATACTACCCAACCTCTGATACAGCTAATTAATCAAAAATTCCTCAATGCTTGTCAGCTCATTTCTCCACTTTCAATCATTGATAGACACAGCCAATTCAATAAGAGCACCTCGTACGGTAATTTATTTTAAGCGCATGTTGTTACCTTACAAGACTGTATGCAGGAGGTGCCGATAATTCTGCAAAAAGCTGCTGTAGAATGAAATGAGTATGCCAATTTATGAACACCCACTCGCCGAAATCATTAAATTGCATAGACCCACGGAGTATAAATCCTATAATTATGAGTTCACTTCATCCACCAACCTCCCAAATCATTCATAATCGCAGTACTATTCAGTAGAGGTCTTGATAATTCCACAGAAACTGTCGCGAAAGGAGAGGGTTATGTCGGATTAAGATCATTCTCGGATTAAAATAGGATTTAGAGAACCAGAAAATCAAGATTTTTTTTGGTTTTTGGAAAACCCAATCACAGAAATAAAGCCAGAAAATAACATTTGAAAACCCCAAATCACAAAAAAACAAGCAACAAAATAGCAAATTGAAAACGCCAATCACAACCACCGACATTTACTCAGTCCATACAAGGTGACATTTGAGAACCCTAATCGCAACAACCAGCATTCAACCACCGAACTAGAATCACATTTGAAAGCCCTATTATTAAAAAGCAGCATTTAATCATACCAAACAGAACGGCATTTGAAAAGCTCAGCTACATCACCAAGAATTTATTCATCCCAAAAGGCATCCGATGAATTAATCTTGGAATATAACTACACAATAGCAGCCATACCTCGTTTTCCTGTGAAATTTATGCATCTCCTCGAGCTTTTCTTCTTTGAATTCGTTATTTGAAGTTCCTGTCTGATTTTTCACATAATCCATTCTTCATTCTCTTCCTTTTCTTCTGTAAATTTCCAAATATCCATCGACTTCAAAGCCGTTTAAAACCCTTGTACCAACACTAGTTGAAATGTACTGTGCGAACTCGCTGGCCTGCTATTTCGAAATTTCAAATAAAAAGCCTGTTTTTGCTTTTATTTTAATAAAAAAAAAATGGGGGATGACGTAGTTTTTAATTTTTTCAAACCCGACTCGATATTAATGTCTAAAAGTAAGAATAGCAAAGAACATTTAAAAAATTAATTAATTATAAATATATATATATAAGAATTAAGTTATTGAGATTTTTCTTCTCATAATTTTTAGAGTAGGGGATTTTTTAAAATTTTATAAAAAAATTGAAAATAAATTTCAATTAATTTTTTTAATATTAAAATTTTATGGAATAAATATTGGAGATGTAGATGGATTTGTCGAGTGTTGATTGTGTCCAACCTCGTCAATATTTAAGTTTTATTAGACATTTAAAGGTTAGTTGGGGTAGTTTATTCTAATTTTTTATATAACATTTAAGTTGATCGTGATTGTTTATATTAAATTTAAAGCTAGTTGTGGTCATTTGATGGAGATTATTTATATCCCAATATCAAAAATAAAAGGAAAAAGATCATCACGATAATAATAATTTATAAAAATAAATCTAATTTTTAAAATAAATTGTATAAAAGTTGTTTTATCAATATTAGTTTTTCATAAATATTTCAGATTATGTGATCCCTCATGAAAATAATAATATATATTTTATAAATAATAATTAAGAATATACATTCTAAAGTAAGTCATATATTAATTATTAAAATATAATTTAACTGTCAAGTTTGTAAATGGTAGTTATAATTATACATGAGAGAGTTGTGGAAGATATTACAATTTTTTATATAAAAAAATGTATGCTTTTTCTCTAATATAATTTATATGTGTTAGTCTTATTATTAATACAATTTTATTAGTGAATTATTTAAATGATAGTTTTAATTATGATGATGATCAATTTTATAAATTATATAATTATGACTATACATTATAAATTGAGTCTATATGTTGAATATTGAACCAAAATTAAAGATGAATAGGACTATTCATAATGAATATTCTAATAATTAAATTAGTACAAAACTAAAGACATATCATAGGAGATACTCTGTACGTAAATTGAAACAAAATGTGAGAAAACTATTGGCAATTATCTAGATAACTATCATCATCAAATAAAATAACCATCATCATTAAATAAAAAAACTATCATCATCAATCACTATAAAATATTTAATACTGATATATAAGATAAAATCTATATAAAATTAAATACCATCTACACAACTACCATCATTAAAAGAACAACCATCCTCATTAATCATAATAAAATATTCAATATTTCATGTGATGAAAATCTATATAAAATTACCTATATATAAAAAAGCATAATTGATCATCTTATCTTAAGATAGCATATTACTTTAAAATTTACTCATCCATATCATAAGCACATATTGTTCCTCCAAATTTAGTTGCATCCATATTCTATGTAAATTATTTGAAGTAAAAGAAAAATAATGATTATAAATTATTCACAATTTATATAATATAAAAAATAAAAAATAAATTTATAAATTGATTAAAAATAAATTTATAAATAAATATATAATTTAAAAATATATATCATTACTATTTGTATGTTGGAGGCATTTTGTTGTTGCATCATAAACATAGATTCGTCTTCAGATTTTTATTATTCCTTCTCTATAAATAAAATATTGCCACATGTATACTAGTTGTAGATACGACTTATTTTTCTAAAGTTTTTTTTATTGTTTAGGCAATGACATGTGTATGGGGTATAATGTTGGGATTACCCAAAGGACTTCACAAACATGTTTATTTGTTAATTTATTTATCAAAATGATGCTTATTTAATTTTCTTCTATGAAGATTAAACTGTTCACAAATTTTATTGTAGCCATATATGAGAAAATTCATGTAACATGATATTTACAAGTTAGGATGGTAGGCAGAGAGGTGTCGGGTTTTAAACAACTAGTTCTACTTGGACATGTGGTTGTAAACATCAAATTTGTGATGGCACTAAGTTGAGAGCTAGGGTTGGCCATTGAAGGAATCTTATTTTTTTGAATAGCAGGGAAATAAGAGGCAAATGCAGAACCACTATGAGTATTGGGGTTTACAAGAGGGCATTCATTCTGTAAATGCAATGTAGGTCCTTTTAAAATAGTTTTATTATAAATTGTATTATGCCCATTGGGATGCGCAAGGGGTAGATTAGGTTTATACATTGTGATAGATATAAACCATGTAGTAGAGGAAATGGAATGAGGGAATATTAACTAGATGTTGTGTAAATTGTGAAGATGGATGTGGAGCATGGACAGTGGAGAGAAATGGAGGTCTACATTGGATCATAGTTAAAGTGAGGCATCAAAGAGGTAAATATGCACTCTTGGAGGATGTTGCGTAGGTTTTCAGCTACTTGTGTGCAAATCCTTATGCACATATTTATGAACTACCAAAAATAAATAAACAACAAAATAAACTTTTGAAAATATCCTAAAATAATATTTATATCAAAGGCCACTTTGAGGCCAACCTCCTTTCCGCATGCTTAATACAATAATATTTGTGGATGCCTTCATTAGACCTTAACACTTACTTAAATACTAAATCTATTCTAACAACTAATACTTCCCATGTAAGTGGGATAATTCAAATATGTTAAAGGGATGACTTACAAAATATATGCATCCATAGCGATTAATACACTAATAATACAAAGATAAGGGTAGGACATGGGTTCTTAACATCCCCTCCCCCTTAGAAAAAATGTTGTCCTCAAAGCTTCAGATGTGGGAATCATTGATAAATTTAGAATATTGGTTCCCATGTGGCATATTTTGGTTGCATGTCATGCCACTGGATTAAGACTTTCATGATTGAGTGAGAGAGAAGATGATGGGTGTGCCTATCCAGGACTACTTCTAGTTTGAGAAGGATGGAACCTTCATTATCAAGTTCTAGTAAAACTATTTGCACTCTGATGTTGGTTTCAATAACTTTCTTCAAACAGGAGACATGAAAGACTAGGTGAACTTGAGAGGAAGGTGGAAGCTCCAACTTGTAATTAACAAACCCAATATGTTGGAAAACCTCATATGACCTATAAAACTTTGGAGCAATCTTATGATGCCCTTTTAGTTTTAGGAATTCTTACTTATATGCATGTAGACAAAGAAAAACCATATCACCGAGTTGAAAGGTACACCTAGAGTAGTGATGATCAGCCTGTTGCTTCATACAGTTCTATTCCAAATGGAGATTACCCTGCAAGGTGTTAAGAATCTGATTCTGATGTCAAAGAGTAGTGTTGATCACCTAAACTAGGGAACTATCGAGGGTATACGGGAGAAGTGTTGGGGGCACTTGACCATAAATCACTTCATATGGAATCATTTTAGTAGAAGTGTGGTAGGAGGTATTGTTTGGTATTGTACCACCATTCTATGAGGGGAAGCCAATTTTCTTACTATTTTTGTTATTCTAAATCAAAGCAATGAAGGAATGTTTCTAAGCATTTATTGACAATTTCTATCTAGCCATTTATTTGGGGGTGATACCTAGAGCTCATCTTCAGTTGTGTGTTTGTGCATCAAAATAACTTCATCCAAAAATGGTTGTTGAAAATTACATCATGATCGAAAATGATTAAAGAAGGGATGCCATGAAGATGGAAGATTTAATCCAAAAGAACTTGTGTGACCATGGAGGTTGTATAAGGATGGTTGAGGGCACAAAAATGACTATATTTGGATAAGCAGTCTACCACAACTAAGATCACTATTTTTCCTCCAGATTTAGGGAGCCCCTCAATGAAATCCATAAAAATATGACTCTAAATCCTAGTAGGATTGGGCAAGGGCTCAAGCAAACCAAGAATCATTATTGTTTCACCTTTGTTGCATTGGTAGGTATCACATTCGGCCACCATCTATTTAATTTCCCCTTCCATCCCCATCCAAAATAAGTTTCAATGTGCCTACTTATATGTTTTGAGAAATCCTAAGTGCCTTGTTGATGGAGAAGCATGGACTTCATAAAATATGACCTGATGAAGGTCTATCCTATTGGGAATCACTAGATGGCCCTTGTAATGAAGATAAGCACCATCCAATGAATAATGTGGTACTTTTTATAACTCAAATTTACACGCTTGGGAGGGTGTTTCCAACCCTCTCAAATGAGTTATAGAATGGGATTAGTCCTAGGTTGTGGATGCCTTCTAAGATGACTAAACCCCTAGATTAAAGGGCTTATTCCCCTTGATGTATCAATTAGGCTCCACTACTAACTTGCAAAGGAAAGGGTGAAGGAATAACCTAAATGAAAACTAACTAAGGAGGTGATACACCAAATCAATTGATCACTACCAACCAGCTACATGTGCACATGTTGACCATGAGACTAACCTTAACATACACTACTCCTAATCTGAATCTCTCACATTGACATTTCAATCTAGAGGTTGTGATATATGTTAAGGCTAGGAGGACTAATCAAGAGGACTAGAATGACACTAATGAGTAGACAATATTGGATGGTGGAGCCTGATCTTATTATAATACCCTATTCTTGATAAGGGGGTGTGGGGAGACAATGCCCCTCCCCCACTATGGTCACCATGGGGGTCCAAGGGAGGTAGTGACCTATTTTGGATCCCCCCTAGCTGGGGCTTGGGGGCAAAACCCCTGAAGCAAAATTTTGTTAAAAAATCACTATAAAATATTATAATTTCATAGTAAATATGGACAATTCACTATTAGGTTGCAGATCTAATGATAAAAATTATGTTTTTGAATTTTTTCCCTATATGTAACCCTCCTTTTGATATGAGGGTATTATAATTATGGTGACATGTTGTATGTGAGTGAAGAGGATAATGCAGTGGTTGTATTGTAGGGTTTTCCCTTCATTTCTTGGACTGAATAATAAGAAAGGATTGGTTGTTATTGTGTGGGAATAGCCCATATTGGGTGAACCACATTAAATATGTGTCTCTATTATGTTGTGTTTTATGTATTTTATTTCTATCTTTAATTCATTAATATTGATTTGTGTTATGTATTCTTAATAGACAAAGTCACTCAACCCTCACACTTAATTTGAACACTTCACATGACCTATAAAAGAAGCTTTCAAACTGCATATAGGTGTTAGGATAGGACAACATGTCAAGGAAGACCAAACAAATCACTAAACAAAATCAACTATCCATGCATACACACTACGTACAGTCAAAGGAGGAGGTGAAAACAGTAGTCTTTATTGATCTAAAGCATAAAAATGAGTAGGGCTTTGCCATACTCAGGTGGAGGATCTATTACAAAGCCAAATGATGTTGCTTATATAGAGAATGAGAGAAGGAGAGATAAATTGTGTATAAGAGAGTCATTGACAAGTGTCCCCTCATGAAAGAGTAAGTTATCAGCAAGAATATTTTCAATTAGGCAATTATGAAGTCCTTTATCAACATCTGTGTGTTTTGAACTGATCTTCTCTTTTTCAATATGGTGTAGAGTAACTATTAGCCTTCTTGGGTGACTCATCAACCCATTCATTTAACTACCAATTCTTGTTTAGAAAGAGTTACAAGTATATGTGTTCACATGTGTCATTTTGGTTATGGTTTTAGGATCTTCCATGCCACTCTTTTTCAATTCTTTTAAATTTCTTCTTTTATCCTCAAAAACTCACAAACTTCACTAGCTCTCTTTGGCCCAAATGTCACAAATATTGATTTATCTTCATGAATGAAATGTCTCTCCATGAATGACCTATATCTGCTTTAACAAACCTATATAAACACTCTTTATTTACTCGTATACTCTCTATCACTTCATTTCACACCTAAAGCCCATACTTGCCTTCATTTCCTTATAGCCCTCAAAATAGACAAAACTCCTTATCTAGAACATTATACATGTGATCCTAGAAAACTAAGAATATATTTGAGTAACCACTATGCTCTTCCTGATTTTTACAAATTTCATGACTATAACCTAAGTGCAAGTGTACTTACTCTACCTATTTCTATTTCCAACTAGCCCTCTATTAAGTCTCTAGGCCTAGAAACTGAGATTTTATTCCACACATCCCTCACACATGTGAAACTCCAATTAAATGTTTTATTCAATTTTAGGACTTCCTAAGAATATTTCATGTCAAATTTGAGGGTCTGTAACCTTGTGCAAGTGGGTGAACCAGGAAATGGCCAAAATCATAGGCTAGGTGCATGCTCAGGCCTAAGAGGCAATGAGAGTGATTTCTCAAAAAATTAAATAGTTACAATGATTTCTAATGGTTTTTTAGTTATGTTGACCATTTTTGGTCCAACAGGCCAAAAATCGATCCCCTTCTTCCCCTGTTGTTCTAGGCTAATTCATTTTTGATTTCGCACAAGTCTAGGATTTTCTACGGACTCCACAAGAATTTATACGGACTCTATAGGTCCATTTCTACAGACTCTGTAGGTCCTTTTCTACGAACTCTGCAGGTCCATTTCTACGGACTCTGTAGGTGAGGTTTCTACGAATTCTGCAAAGAAGTTTTTTCTATGAACTCTGCAGGCGAGTCTTTCAACACATGAAGAACCAGTTCAAAGAGTTCAAGGTTTTTCAAAGTTTCTTCAGACTCTTGTCTAAAAAATTCACAAGGAAGGTTAGCATCTTTGAACCGTTGAACCATTGAATCGGTTCAATGCCTTGGTTCAACGCTTCAATTCAACGCTTTAGTTTAATCGGCATAGTTCATCACTTTGGTTCAATCAAATGGTTCATCGGCTTGGTTCAATGCGTTGGTTCAACACCTTGGTTCAATGCTTCAGTTGAATTAGATGGTTTAATCACTCAGTTCACTCAGTCGGTTCAATGGCTTGGTTCAACGCTTCAATTCAACGCCTTGGTTCATCAACAAAGTTCAATGCAAAGTTCATCGGTAGGTTCAATCAAATGGTTTGGTTCATCAACTCGATTCAAGGCTTGGTTTAACTGTTTGGTTCAAACATTCGGTTTGATGCCTTGGTTTAACAACTGTTTGAACCATTGAACCGGTTCAATCAATTGGTTTAATGGTTGGTTCAAAGGAGTGGTTCAACGGTTGGTTCAAAGGAGCGGTTCAATCAAAGAGTTCAAGGGAGACTCCTCGAAGGACAAGTGCCCTTGCAGAGGGCACTTGGTCGACAAAAGCACCCTTCAGAAGGGTCAATTTCAAGAATCTTGAAGGGCACTTTTCAAAGGGTAATTCTTGCAAACTTTT
Organism: Torreya grandis; assembly: GCA_037957365.1. Classification (NCBI taxonomy): domain Eukaryota; kingdom Viridiplantae; phylum Streptophyta; class Pinopsida; order Cupressales; family Taxaceae; genus Torreya; species Torreya grandis. The sequence goes on along the minus strand of JARHVA010001261.1, from coordinate 3,298,713 downwards.
TGTTCGTGGGAAAAAGCCCGCAAAAAATGTCTGCAGAGGGAAGTCGAAGATACAAAGGCCACCGAAGGACCCCGAAGGGCAGGTGCCCTTGCGAGGGACTCTCAGTTGCCAAATGAAGGGTATTTCTCTAGAGCTAAAGGGATATTTCCCCTTTGGGAGGGTCCAAAACAAAAGGCCAAATCAAAGGAAAAGGCCCGAAGGAATTTTCCAAGGATGGTGACGTCCTGGAAACCGTCAACTTCAAGGAGATAGATTAGCTGTTGTTTTTCAAATGGTGACGGTTCTGTGAACATCATTTTTATGACAAAGAAATAGCCATTTGACCTTTGAATTATTGAATGCCAACAAAGAGCCTAGAGAACAAAGAGAGAAAAGAGCCCAAGGAACCAGAAGAGTCAAGGCATGGAAAAGATAAAGGTGCCAAATGTAGGAACAAGCAAATAGTCCAAGTGGTGAAGGGAGGCGTCAACACAAGAAGTTACTCCAGCAGGTGATACAGTGTCTAAAAATTGATCATTAGGAGGTGAAAGTGACTAATGATGTAACCCATTTTTCTTCATTTTACATTAATGAGTAGACAAGCCGCGTAATCGCCTTGAAGGAGCGGTTTTGTAAGCAAACAAACGACGCGGCCCATAATTTCTCATATGATGTTTAAGCAGCTTGCTCTTCCCAATGATCAGAATGCACATGGGTCATTTGTAAAAAGGGTGCCAAAAGGCCTCTTTCCTTCCTCTATATATTGTAGACTCCTCATTTGGAAAATTATCTTTCACATTTGTAAGGCGAAGCCCTGGCAAATTTTCACTTGAAATCAATAAACGCATTTTTACCTCTATTCTGGTTAGATATCTTTGTGTGTGTCTGAGTGTTAGTTTTTTGTTTAGTCATTTCTTTCTAATGATTTCATATGTTTAACACCAATGCACCTGGTATCTATAAGGCACCATTCTTGCAGGTGACAAGAAGAGCTATACCTAGAAGCACAGAGACAAAAGAAGCTACTATACATTGTGCCTTTTCTACAGCACCTATGGTGAGTCCCTAATTTTTGTGTGTTCCATTAAATCCTCCCTATTAAGCTTCCTATAGCCTGGTCCTTTTACCAGTTTAAAGTGTACGTATGTGTTTGTATGGTTCAAAGTGTGAGTGTGAGTAGGTCGAATCATTTGGTGCATCACCCCTTTTAGAGTAGGTTTTGTTTTCCTGTAATCCTTCTCTCTTTTCACCCCCACATTATATATATCTATATATATGTATTATCACTTATTGGAACAACTCAGATGCATCAAAGGTAGTTAGCCCTTATCTAGAGACTCTCCCCTCCAGCTTCACCAGTCCCACAGGCAAGAGGGGAGTTTCCATTTTGACGTGTGGAAGGCAAGAGCTCGACCTCCTGCCCAGGGTGCAATCCACTATGTCAATAAGTTCCTTTACCATCATAATATAACTCAATACCTTGAAGGGAAGATCTCTAATATTACTCCTTAGGTCTGCAACTAGGCTTCTTGGATAAGAACAAAGTATTACAGTCACTCTTTTTGGGCCAAATTGGTCGCTTGAATGGATCATATTCCCCCTTAATAGACCTTTAAAGGTGTATATAGGTTATAATACCTATTCCCATGATTTATAGGCCTATGTACCTGATTTGGAAGCTTACCACAACATTGCACATTCACAAACAAGCCTGCAATTTAGTTTTTTAGGCTTATTATATATTGCTTGTCCTTCACACGTGCCACCAAAGGATTATATATATGTTCAAGAGGATTACATAGGGAATCCCAATTTTTATATGGTCAGTCAAAGGCATATTAAATTAATTTGGATATTTTCATTAGGTATCTCTTACAATGACTAGTCTTTCATATGCATTCTCATACTACCTTGATGAAATAGACCTGTAAGAGCACCTCTAAGGTCAAATGCATGGATTTTTGGACCTGAGGAGATATAATACACATTAAGTGTATTTTAAACATTTCATATAAGGTTAAATAACATTTTCCTATTCATCTTGACCTTCCTCATATCCACTTGAACATGCTCTGCCCCCTCATGAGGGTTTTAGAGCAACCCTACAAAATAGACCCCAATAGCCTATAGCTTTCATTTTAATCACTTGATAGGGGTAAAATTAATATGAGGATATTTTACAAGATAATTTTCATATCAAACATACCTCATGTTTACACTTGAAACAAACCTTGTATATTTCAATCATATTTGTGCCAAGGATGCCCTTGGCTGGGTTATAGATGTTCACTTGACTTTTTGACTACAACCTTAAGGTAATCCTCTCATATTTTTCTTATATAAAATTTGAGGTATAAGCCAATGTTAAATTATTTTCTTCATTCTCTTCTTCATCTCTCTATAAACCCCTTGATCTCATATAACAGTCACAAATCTCCCTTCTCTCTATTTAGACCCTAGTAGGACTATGAGTGGTTATTTTTAGGCTTATCCTTCTTTCCTTCATAATATGATTAAACCCTTTTGGATTAGAGGCTTCAATAGGGATACCACTGGAGGTATTAATACTTAACCATCATTCTAACTATTCCAAGGATGTACTAAGAGATTGTCCATCAGTCATCTGCCTATACTTCTTCATCTACACTCAAAATCCTTATTGAAGAACACCAAACAAAAAATATCATGGTTTTCTATTTGCTTTTAAAGTGGTCATAACCTTTTAATATATCATTATAATTTTCATGAGTTCTCACAGGCCTTCACAACTATTTTGAGTTTTACTTGAAACATACTACCTCAAAAACATGATGTTTGCTTGTTTGTAGTTGTGTCTTCTCCATCCATGAAATCTATGTACTGGGTTATGCCAATGATAAATTATTTGGAGGTGGGATCAAGCTTGATTAAATTTATGGAATGGGTATGAGGCTTTAACTGATTAATTGGGAAACATTTGGAGTGAGTATATCTCTCAAACCAACAAGAATATTGTCTATTCCGTTTGAAATGCCTTGATCAGTACTCATTTATTAGATTGTATAAGCATTAAATGAATTGAATATTCCCATAGTAATCTTGTTCATTTCCTGAGTACCTATTCCATTTATCATATTCTTTATCACTTATGTTCATCTAGGTCTTAATATAGGCTCTTGGCCTTTAAGGCCTCTTGACTCTTTTCTTGTGTTTCATCTCATGGAGATATCTTCAAGAAAATTTTCATATTACATGTTTGAAACCTTGTAGTGGTTGGGAATTTTTCATGGGGATCTTGTAGGGTGTGGATAGAGTGTGAAATTTGTGTGACAGTCCACTCAAAGACTCTGAGCTGTATTGGATCCCTCAAAACTTCAAACCATGTCATGTAGACTTCCAAACTGCCTGGCTGCCAAGGTTTCCTACCTGTACATTGATCTCATGTGACAAATTATGGTAGATATAAGTGTGATAAGGTTTCTTGGGCCCTGATAAATCATTTTCAAGTACTAACTTTGCCTTCACGAGTTCATTCAAGTCTCAAAACTAAGACTTGGGGTTTTACTCAGGTTTAAGACCACCTCATGGTCTTAGTGATTATTCATAAAGGATGGGCCACAAATATGATAAATATTTCCATGTATTTTAAGGCCATTAGGAGCAATTCCTATAATAAAATTCTCAATTCACAACACTCTTTGTAATGTATGGACCAAGCATGTGAAACTGGTCTTCACAAGCTTGCCAAGGTGCCAATGGAGATTTTGATGAAAATTTTGGCTTCTTAGGACCTATGTAAGCTTGATATTCATGGAAATGACATAAGGAATGTGAGAAGACACCCTAAAAACGTTTTCACCTGAATATGGATCCTTTTTGCCCATACAAGTGCCTAAAACTACTAACAAAAGAATGATTTACTCCCTCTTGTATGTTTAACATGATAAACTAACAATGATCTAACTTATAATTACATTCATAATATATATGCACATTAGATATATCCTTTATAGGATGTAACAAGTGTGTTTGTGTGTACAATATATTTTATGACCTTATGTGTTTGTTCACTTTGACATTGGCTTATGTGACATGCTTAGAAGGCATTTGATTTACTTAGAGACTTATTTACCTTTGAACCATGCTTGACAACTAGACCACACAATATGACCTTGGACACAAAACTAGACCTCACTTCAAGACTAAAAATGGTGACTTGGACATCCTTTACACCCTACTAACAATGATCTCCACAAATAGTAGCTAAGACAAGCAAAATATAGTGAGAACAAGAAACCTTAATATTTCCAAATACCTTAACATATTCTAATTTACCTTAACATTTCCAAAACATGACATATGTTAATTTACCTCTAAAGGCCTTTGAATCTTTTATTCTCACTCAAGCATACTTTATTGAAGTACTAATGCCTCATTTGATGACCCAAGATATGAATTCTCAAATTGATCTACAAACCACTCTAGTACACACTATGAAACCTTAAGATATGATAATCAAGACCTTCATTGAATAGTAAGACCATCATGAAATCTCATGAAATAGGCATAAGACATCACAAGACATAACATGGATATTAATAGGGTTTAATATGAGCTAAAGAGAATTTTTTTGTGAACCTATCCTATGGTAGCCAAAATTTGGTGAACATCTTTAGCGGTCTACTAGGGATGCTTACTTGTTAAGCATGTTAGACCAGTTGCTTTGTCCATCCATTAGGCTACAAATTCACTTACCCTCAAATTGAGACACAATATTTCCTTGAAAAATATGACAAACTAAAAACAACTCCCAACACACAATAAATAACACACATAAACAACCAAAACAAAATAAGACAAAGCACACACCTATGTTAATAAAGCACTTAGGGAAAATAAAGCATAAACAATCACTATACACAACTAACCTCAACATTTATTCCTCCACCAGGTTCAAATGGGAAGCTCTTGAGATCACCATGGCATCATGAAATTAGATTATCATATGTTGTGTGAAGTCTAACCAGGTATTTCTCATGGAATGAGAACTTACACCCACATTCTGAGATGTTGTCATACTCATGATTTCCATGAATAGCCATCAGACCATCTTGTTTCATTCTCTTATTTATGAGTTGACTATGTGATTCAAGGATCATACTCATTCCAGACTTGGCTACTTAGCACAAACAATCTCATTTTTTCCTCATCAATAGGCTGATCCTAATCAAGCTAAATAATCTAAGATAGATCTTGTGGCATGCTTGTAGGGTTGGCTTCAAGTAGAGGTGCACCTTGCTTCTTGAGAGCTTGAGGCCAATGGAACTTAGTTTCCTTTTCCAAGAGATAATAAGAGTTTACAAACTAATTTAGAAGTTGATATCCTTCCTTGAGGAGATCAAACAAGTCATCATTAGGTGGAAATACCTCTTAGAATGTTGGAGTAGAAGAATTAACTCTTTCTTGCACATTGACTTGCTTGCCAAAGCTGTCTTCTTCCATTTTTATTAGCCTATAATCTCCTTATAGAAGAGTGAAACTTGATCCAATCACCTCAAACAAGTCTTCAAACTTATTTTCAATAACTTATAGGTCAATTAGGTCCTCTTGTATGACACTAAACTCATCTTTGCAGTAAAAGAGAGGTTCATCAACTTGAGTAAAATAAGGAGGTTCATACTTGGTTGGCACCTCACCCACTATTGTATAGTCATCTTGGACATACTCATCACCATCAAACACATGCCAATGTGACTGATCCATTTGGTCATTGATGGCACTTTGAAAACCTAATTATGATTCTAACATTGTTAGCTCATCAAAGCTTGCATTCTTCTCATTTGTAAAGCTTGATTTCCATCCCTCTTTATCAAGTGGTATTCCAATGGTGATTTATTCATCACATATACTTAAAGTATCATATTCATAGCCTTCTTGGAAGTGATATTCAACTACAATTTGACTATTTTTCTCAAGGAAGGCTTGCTCATCTTCACAAACCATTTTTAAACTCCCATGATCAAAGAACTTGTCTCTCTTCCCTCCATTCACTAATTAATCCCTCAAACTTTTAAATTTTTTGGATTTCAAATTTCTCAATAAGGACTTCATTCTTCATTTAAATTCTCTTTTGAATTGATTTCCAAGATGGGAAAGTCTTAGGTTTTTCAAACTTTTCAACAAGGATTTCTTGTTTGCCTTGGATTCTTTCTTGAATTCATTTCCAATATGGGAAGTCTTTAGGCTCTTGAGGGGGGATGGATGGGGATTTAATAGGTTCAATTTCTTCCTTGATCTCAACTCCCCAATCTAGGCTTGTTCCACTTTATTTATCCCATGACTTCACCACTTGATTCTAACTTGGAATTTTAAAGGGCTTTTGGGGGTTTCTTGAGGAAGGGGAATAGAAATTTGTGCCAATATATTCTCAATAGTTTCCCTCCAAGTAACAATCAAACTCTCTAATTCTAATTTGTTTTGATCCTCAACCATCTCAAAAATAACCTCTTTTTTCTTTTGGATATTCTCTTAGATCTATTTCTATAATGGGAAGGATTGAAGGGCATATGAAGGACTCAGGACACTTTGAAGCTCACTTAACTTGGTATTTTAAGGAAGAGTGGGTGGCACAAAAGAGGGTTGAGGTGGTATAGGAAAAGGCACATGAGGATGACAGTACTGAGCTTGTTTCCCTTCATGAATTATTAACTTGTCCTCTATGTTTTGAATTGGGCCACCTATGTCCATCATGCCACTAGTGAGTCTTTACCAATTTTTTTTCTCAATAGATGCCCACTCTCTCTTGATTATCTATAATGAGTCACTCAAAAATTGAATGAGATGACTAGGAACACTTTGACCATACTCCATTTGTGCGTTGAGCCCTATCATTTACCTTTCATAGCTCAAGAGAGTTTGTTTGAAGATTGAGATAGACTAATTTGAAATATGACTATGTTGACTAAGGGCACATCATCTTGATAAGGATGATTATAGATATGAAAAGGCTTCCAAGAAGGTAGACTATCTTGGTAATACTATTGAGGGAAATATTGATGGTAATACTCTTGATATCAAGGCTGATAAGAACTAGCATACTACTAGTAAGGGTCAACAAACTACTAACAAGAATCAACATTGGTTTGATATGGCTCATCAAATTATGTAAAATAGAAATCAACATCAAACTCAACCATGAGACCTCATGAGAAAGGCAAAAATGAAAGATCACTTGATTGAAATGGTACCCAGGCTGCTACAACCAAATCATGTTTTTAGAGTCACCATTGATGTTTATTTAAATTCCTTCAAAGGATGGTATATTAAAGAGCAACACTAAACACTCTTTAATTGATTAACAATATTGTCCCATTAGGCATGATATAATTATTATAGCTCAAATTTTCACCCTTGAGAGGGTGTTTCGAGGCCTCTCAATTGAGTTATACAATGGTATTAGTCCCAAGTTGTGGGTAACGTCTAAGTGGACTAAACTTCTAAATTATAGGGCAATCTCCCCTTGATGTATCAAATAGGCTCCAATACTAACTTGCAAAGGAAAAGGGGAAGGAATAACCTAAAATAGAACTAAGGGGATTATACACTAAATCAATTGATCACTACCAACCAGCTGCATGTGCACATGTAGACCATAAGACTAACCTTAACATACACTACTCCTAATATGAATCTCTCACATCAGTATTTTAATATGGATTTTTTGATAGATGTTTATGATAGGAGGAATAATCAAGAGGTCTAGAATGACACTAATGATTAGACAAACTCACTCAACCCTCACACTTCACATGAACTGAAAAATAATATTTCAAACTACATATAAGTATTAGGATAGAAAAACATGTCAAGGAAGACCAAGAAAATCACTAAACAAGATCACCTATCCATGCATATACACTAAGTGTAGTCAAAGGAGGAGGTAAAACTACTAATCTTTATATATCCAAGGCCAATAGGAGCACTTCTCATACTTTTTTCATGAAACTGGCCCATAGGAGCACTTCTAGGGTCAAATGCATGGATTTATGGAACTGAGGAGATAAAATAAACCTTAGCTAGATTTGAAACATTTCATAGAAGGTTATATAGCATCTTAATAAGCATCTTGACCTTCTTCATATTCACTTGAAAATTCTTTGCCCCATCATGAGGGTTTGAGAGCATCCTTGCTAATCAATACCTTCATCGAATAGTAAAACCATCATGAAACCTCATGAAGTAGGCATAAGATGTCACAAGACATAACATGGATATCTATAAGGTTTAGTATGAGCTAAAGATCAAGTTTTTTGTGAACCTATACTATGATATCCAAAATTTGGCTAACAATACTACAAAGGGGTTGGAAGTCAATTATTGAATGAGGTGGTGTAAGGAAGGATCATTTAAATACCCTTGGTTTATAGATTCCAACCAATTCAAAATGGGCATAGAGATGACAGAAAGTGAATTATGGTCCTTGAATGTGTGTGAGAGAGCATCTGCCATGACATTGCCTTTACCCTTATTATAAGTGATCTCATAATTATAGCCCATGAGTTTGATGACCCATTTTTATTGTGCTGATGATGAGGCCCATTATTTCAAACTTTGGTGATCGGTTTTGATGTAAAAATGATTCCCAAGTATGGCTACCATTTTTATATTGAATGCAAAAATATCGTCATTTCCATTTTGTAAGTAGATAAAGCCAAATTTCTTCTAGAAATGACTTTGCTAGTAAAAGTAACAGGATAACCCTCTTGGATAATAACAACACCCAGGACATTTCCATAGGCATCCCTTTCAATGGTTAGAGTTTTGGTGAAGTCAGGCATGGCCAAAACTAGTGTGTTATACATAGCCTATTTAAGTGCCACGAATGCTTGGTCAGCTGCAACATCCCATGTGAATGCATCTTTATTCAATAAGGAAGTCAAGGGATTCATGATCTTTCCATAATCCTTGATTAACTTGTGGTAGTATTATGTAAGGCCCAGGAATCTATGAAGGCTCTTGAGGGTTATTGATCAAGGCCAATGTTTCATGGCACTAATTTTTTTGGATCCACATGGACCCCATCAACTGAAATAATGTGCCCTAGATATTCAACTTCCTCTTGAACAAAGGAACACTTGGACTACTTGACACATAATTTACTATTAGATAAAAGTTTTAATGCTCTATCAAGATGCTAGATATTCCTAGCCCATGTGTGGCTATAGATAAAAATATCATCAAAGAAAACTAAAGCAAATTGATAGAGGAAAGGCCAAAAGATTTTATCCATTAGTGCCTAAAATGTTGAAGGGGAATTTTTAAGTCCAAATGGAATGACCAAGAATTCATAGTGACCATCATGAGCATGTAAGGTTGTCTTTGGAATGTCATTAATATGCACATGGATCTAATGATAACCTGAATGAAGATCAAATTTGAAGGAAATTTTTACCCCATAGAGCTCATCATGAAGCTCATCAATGACTGGAATTGGGAATTTATCTTTGATAGTGATGTGGTTAAGGGAATGGAAGTCAATTCAATAGTGTTATGACCCATCCTTTTTGTGGACAAAAAGTATTGGGGAGGATTATGGGCAGTGTTGGGGTGAATAACTCTAGATTTGAGAAGTTCCCATACTAGCTATTCAATCTCAATCTTTTATATATGGGGATAGTGATATGGCTAGATGTTGGGTCGGATACTTCCTGGAAGGAGTAGAATGCAATGATCTTCAATTCGTGAAGGGGGAACACCCATCAACTCTATAAAAATGGTTGCATGCTTATCAAGGATAGTTTGTAAATTAGTAGGGTAGTTCGTAGTAGTGGGGAGCTGGAGCTGGATGGAGTATAGCTGGGCAATGACCCCATGTGAACCTTTCTTCAAAAAAAAATTCATGTGATGGGAACTGATGATTTAAATACATTTAGTTAATAATCCTTTTAAGGTATGATTCTAGCCACTATCTATGAACTGCATCCAAAGCTCAGAGAAGTCCCATATAATAGGTCCTAATGTGTAGAGCCACTATGCCCGTAAGACCACATCACATCCCCCTAAGGGTAGGGAAAACGTATATGAGTGAAGAGTTTAATCACCTATCATGATATGCACATTACAAAACTTCACTTTACATGGAAATGTTCCCCCATTATCAATCATGACTTTAAAGATAGAACAAGGGTGCACAAAGTAGTCTGCTTACTTAACAATGTGGGGATCGATGAAATTATGATTACTACTAGAGTGAATGATGATTGTGAGAGGGATATTTTTAAATAAAACCTTGAATTTCATGGTTTTATGTGTGATAATATAGGTTTAATGCATGTAGAGAGATTTTGGGTTGAGTCTCTTGATCCATTGAGTCCTTGAAGGGGCTTTGTTCTACTTGAACATCGTAGAATTCTTGGATATTAGACTCATTGTCTTAATTTGGTGGTGATTCCACATTTAACAAGTAGAGATTTTATATTATGCACCTATGACCATTAACCCATTTATCATCACAATTATAACATAATTCTTTCTCCTTACATTCCCACATCTCTACCTCAGTAAGGCATTTGACCGGCATGGTTGTGGTTGGTCATTGGTTCACTATGTTCTTTATGGGTGGGAAAGTGGGAGGTCAACACTACACTTATAGTTTATATTCTGCTAACTTAGCCAAACCCAATACATCTATAATGTTATTGGGATGAAAAAATTTCACTCCAAGTGGATTGTCTCTTTGAGTCCACTAATAAAATAACTCTTGAATTAGTCATATGATAACCCTTCAATATGATTATCCTATTTCTCAAATTCAATTTGATAATCATGACTGGTGCTTGTCTGGAAAAGTTTGGTGAGAGATTTTGTAAATTCCTTGAATTTTGAGGGACCAAACCTTCCCAAAATTAAGGATGTAAAGTTTTTCCAATTGGGTTCATCATTTGACTTGTGATACCAATGATACCATTATATTTCTTTTTATTCCAAGTGGAAGGAAACAATTGGGACTTTGTTGACAATATAAGTGTTGTGAAGGTTGAAGAATTACTTGACTCAATATATCCATCCTATAAGATCTATACCATTAAACCATGAAAACTTTATCTTGGGCCCATGTGATATATAGGGAGAAGAGAAACTATTCTATGAAGAAGACTCCTACAATTTGTTGAGAAAAAGACTATTCTATTGATTCAGTCCATGCATCATATCAGTTAACTTAGTAACCTATGGTTTCAATTTTATGATTTCTTCCTCCATGATCTTTGTGATTGCATGGGTGGCTACCATAACCAATGTTTTTTTAACTAATTACCACTTGGTTACTTTGACCAAAAGTCTATCTTAAAGTGTGTAGTTACCAATTGTTCTCAACTGTGATCACTCTATTGTTGGTCTTCTAAAACTATTATGTTGGATATAGGCCCCAAGTTTGTTCAACTGCCTAAGAGTTATAATGAGTCTATTTAGCCACCAATGATACCTAAATGATTACCATTCTCCAAAAAAAATTATGTCCATAGATTTACCCCTAAGCGACAAATCTTGGTTTACCTCATGGGTGGAAACTAATCAATCAAGATGGGGTTGTTTCCCTTTTCACTAGCAGGTCTCTCAATGGGCCAGCTACTTCTGGGTTCTTGTGGTACTCCTCATAATGAGTTTTAGGGATTATTAATAAGTACTTACCATAGTTAAGCAAAGGGGTATTTACCCTTATTTGAACCTACAATGAAGATGTAGAAAACAAAGGCAAGCAAAAATATTTTCGTAAATGGCACAACTCCTAAAAAGCCACTATTAAAAAACAAATCTTTAAAATCTACCTGTAGGTTGAAAAAGTGTTTTGATACTAGATGTGAGGATCCTTTTATACATATTTATGAACTATAGAAAATAAATAAATAATAAAATGAACTTTGGAAAATAACCTTTAGATCGTAGATCACTTCAAGGAGGCAACCTCCTTTGAGCATGCTCAATACAATATATTCATGGATGCCTTCATTAGGCCTCAACACTTACTTAAATATTAAATCTATTATAACAACTACTACTTCCCATGTATGTGGGATAATTCAAATATGCTAAAGGGATGTGTTGACCAATTTTTTACTCACAGGCCAAAATTGTTCACCTTCTTTCTTCACCATTCGAAGGCAGTTGTTCCAGGGTGCACAAGTTTATGCCAGTGTTTCTCTATTTGGTTCGGCCTAAGTTCAACAAGTCTAGTTCAATATTGGTTCATTGGCTTTCTAAGGAATTTGGGCTGCTTCAAAAAAACATTGCAAAAAAGCCTCGACAGAATTATCGCAGACTTTTGTCTATGAGAAATTCCCGAGGACAATTTGTCTGCAGAAATTCAAGCAAAAAGCCACAGTCAAGGTGCCAAAGGGAAAAATAGTGAAGGAAGATGCCCATGAAGAAATAAGGAAGTGCCCAGATGCCACGTGGCGTTGGACCCAGCTGAGTCAGCGATGGACCCGATGACATTTTTGAAGACCCTGATGACGTCCCGGTTGACGTCAAAATTAGTAGAACAGTTTAGCCATTGGATCTCAAGCGATGACACTCAAAAATTCATCAATTTAAAGAGGATGGAATATCCATTGATTTTCAAAGCTTGACGGCTGGGTGAGCATCAAATTTAGCAGAATAGAATGGCCTTTGTTTCCAATTGAGAAAGCATTGCCAAGGAGCCCAGAATGTAGCAACCTACTGAAAGTTCACCCCTGGGGGCCGAACAAGCCAGATAGAGACAAATTCGATAAAAGACAAGAGGACGCACATGGAATGAGAAAATAGTTAAGTCCAAGTGGCACCAATTTGAAGAGGTGACTCCAGTAGGTGAAATAGTTCCTTCGAATTGATCATGAGAAGACGCAATAGCTAAAGAATGTAACTGGTTTCTTCATTTTACATTTAATGGGTGGACAAACTGTGTTTTGACATTAAAAATGTAGACTTCGAGTAGAACAAAGCACATGGCTCATTAATATTTTGAGCGGCTTGTTTCTTTTCATGAACAGGCAAAATAGGCCACTTATAATAAAAGAGCGCCAAATGATCCTCTTGGACTTTCATATATATTCAATATTTGTCATTTTTGTAATGATATTTTCACAAATTTAACAAGGCATAGCCCTGTTAAAATTTCCATCTGAATCTATAAAGACAATTTACCTCTTCTTGGATGGATATTCTGTGTATGTTCTGAGTGTTTGAGTTGTGTCTATTCATTGTCTTTTGATGCTCTCACAGGTTCAACACCAACACACCAGTTATCCACAAGGCACCATTGTCTGTAGCTGACAAGAGAAGAGTTCCATTTGGAGATATAAAATAGAGGAAGTCATTTACAGTATGTGTTTCGCAACATCTTGGTGAGTCCCTATTCCTGTGTTTTCATAAGAACCTCCCTGCTATTTTCTTGTAGCCTGGTCTCCCTACCAAGTCTGAGTGTATGTTTGTTGTCTTTGTCTGATTTTGAGAGTGGGTGTGAGAAGGTCACCTTGTTTTGGTATATCACCTCTGTAGAGTAGTTTGTTTTCCTATCTTTTCTTCCCTTTTCATCCCCCCAGTTTATATAGCTATATATATATATATATATATATATATATATATATATATATATATATATATATATATATATATATATATACCTGTATGTATTTGCACTTGTTGAAACAAAAATGATACATCAAAGGGAGCTAGCCCTTATCTAGAGACTCTCCTCTCCTGCTTCGCCATCCCACAGGTGAGAGAGGAGTTTCCATGTTGCGAGGAAAGGGTAGGAACTTGTTTTCCTGCCACTGGGTGTACTTTCTTGCGTCAACAGGATGACTTACAAAGGATATACATCTATAGTGACTAATACACTAATAATGCAAAGAGAAGGGTAGGACATGGGTTTCTAACAACTGATCTCTTTAACATGATAATTATTATTACACATGAAGTGGGACATTAGGTGGAATTTTTAGCTATGTAGTGTAATATACATAATGACTAAATATCCAATAGGTTTGTCAACCTTATTCCACTTGGCCAACATTTACCTCCCAACAACATTATGGGAAGTATCTTCAGTAAGAGGTTTGAGGAGAGAGGATCAAATTAATATAAATTTAGATTAGTGGGGGATATGGACATGACTGATCTATTCATCATATAAATTATTGGAAATAAGAAGTAAGAGAGTCACACAAAGTGAGTGTTAAGAACACCTAGTGTTGAATGATAGTGACATAGAGAGATACTCGTAGATTAACCTTTGACGATGCCAGTGAAGAGATGAGTGACTGTCACTTGGAAGTTGCATGGCATAGGTGTCTTAAATCATAAATGCAACTAATGCCATGCATTTTCTATATTTTTATATAACTATATTAACTATAATACTATATAATATTATATTATTCTTATATAATAAAACATTCTATTATAATAATAAAATATAATATATAGTTATCTATAATATATTAATATTACAATAACAATAATATTTAATTATATATTTTATTACATATATTATTAATAATATATAAAAGTAGTATATATATAAAATATATAGTGTAATAGTTTTTTAATATATTACAATAACATTTGATAATAATTATATTTATAAATATATAATATAATTTTATAAATAATATATTATATACTATTATAATATATTATATTAATGATTAATATATATAAATATATATTTTAGAACCTCAATGTCTTGTACCCAAGTCATTGACATTGCATCGTTGATTCAAGTTGCATGAGACGTGGAGCTCTGTCACAATCAAATCAGCTCTCATGACATCTTCATCCATCCTTGACAATAGAAAATGTCCAATCAAAGATGTTAACTCCTTATAAGCTACATGCCCATTTGATATGGGTGTAGGTCATGTAAAACCACTAGTCACCTTAAATTTGGGTTTGATGTATAATATGGGCCCTCTTGTGTATAATACCACCTCTAATACATTATCATTGTCCCTCACCATCACCACTCAACTCAACTTAAAATATTTCACCACTTGCATGATATGTATGGTTTTGCCCTCCCACAACTTCATCATTACTCAAGATCACTATAAAGTAGAACATCTCCTCCCCATGCAATACATTGCCATGTTATATGAAGAAACATACAACCTTATTTTCCACTATCACCTCCACCAGAAACACAAAATTATTGTTGCTTAACCCTTCATTAAAAAAAGCTTACATGGGATCAACAATTATACCACTTATCCAATATAATTTACACCTACACATGCAACTGTGTTAAATTTTAAAATGGCACGTTAATGTAATAGTGGTGCAAAATGATAGTTATATCAAATAAAGGTGGCGACATATTTGATTGGACATTTTATATTCTCATGGGTCGTATGAGGACATCATGAAAGTTAACTTGATTATTATAGGGCTCCACGTCTCATGTGCAATTCAAATCAATGATGTAATGTCACTAATGTTAGGACAAGACTTTGAAGTCCTAAAGTCTATCTTGTAGCTTCCATTCATCCATTCATCAAATATATTGACACATGGAAAAATTATGTTGGGATTAAAAACATATGAAAACACCATACTCAGACCCATATAGGAAAGGGCAAGGCCATATAGAACATACAACTAGTGAAATATTTTAAGGTGAATGGGGTGATGATGGTGAGGTCTAGTGATAGGGTATTTCAAGTTAATCATACCCTATCGAGCCCATATCATGCAATAGACCCAAATTCAAGGAAACTATTGGATTTACATGCCCTGCACCCATTACAAATGGGTTTACAACATGCATGGTGGTGGCACCCTTGATTGGTAGTTTTATATTATCAAGGGTGGATGAGGACATCATGAGATATGATTTGATTACAATAGGAATCCACATCTGATATGCGTCTTGAATCAACATTACAATGTCATTGATGTGGGGAGAAGACATTGAGTTCCCAAATTTTATCTTGTATATTTCATTTTTCTATGTTACTTATATATTGTCACCTAGGGAAATTACATTAGGCTTAAGAACATAAGGAAATTCCATACTCAAAGCTTTGGAATAAAAGGTGGCCATAATTGGAGACTGTCTCCATAAGCATCTCATTTATCCCTGTTGGCAAAAAAACATAATATTTAAGGGAGCACTAGTCAAGAAACATATGTTTTGGAAGGATTATTAAAATGAATATCAAATTATTATGGTTTAATTCTTTATGCATAAAAGGTGAGATGGGGTCAGTGGTAATGGGTTTCTTATGACATACAATTTCTAATTTACACTCTTTTTATTTAAAAAACCCTAATTTACCAAAACAAAAAATTACATCCCTTCCGATGCAACTTACACTCTTTAGTATGGTAATTGTAGCCTTCTTAGAAGAAGCTATAATATATGATGTGGTTATTAAAGTTAGATAGATCAAATTGCCACAACACTTAGAGAGAGGATGCAAAGACTAGTGAGGATTCAAACCCAGGTCCATCAGAATACCCAAAATTGATAGTGTTTGTGGTCCTCGTGATAATTTTACCTTCCCTCCATTTACCAAATAAATATAAATGATCACTAGTGTTACAAATAAAATAGTTTATGTTAGTGTCATTGACAATGAGAATGGAAAAAGCTCGGAAATATATGTGTATACATCTAACCCTGCTCACTTTATTATTTTGATCAATGTCATATTAACTTTGCCTATTTAACAATTATTTATCCTAATATCACCTTCCTCTAGTCACTAATATAATACTTATTGGCTAGCTAAAAACGTGATAAACATGAAAACAATCTCATTCCAGAGATTTTTCACTAGATTGTTTCTCTAACTTTTGTTTTATGATTTCCATTATAAACCCACAGCTATAGAACTACATATTTATAAATGATATACATGATATTTTTCAACATAAATGTTATTTTGTCTTATATGTGGCTATGTTCCTGTACGTATGAACTCAAAGATCTATAGCCATAACATTAAGCTTAAAAAGTGTGACATAATCATTCTGAGTTGTGACATTGTGTTAGGTATAACATTGTCTATTTTTCCTTTTGCAATCTCGCATTTTTGTATATACAATTTTGTTTATACTAACTATAACATCATTTCTTAGGTCTACGATTTTGTTATTGGTCTATTTTTTATCTAATTATCTTTGGAGTGAACCCACATCCCTGCAACTGTGACATCATTCTAAGAAATGTGGAATCAAACTCTCTATCTACGACATTGTTTTTCCAATTAAATTAGTATAAATTCCATTTTTTTATTATGTAGATTGCTTAAAAGATGTCCAAAATAAAAGTACTAATGCCTTGTTTTTCAAGATTCCTTATTTTACAAGATGCCAAT
The DNA here is from genome assembly GCA_037957365.1 of Torreya grandis. Lineage (NCBI taxonomy): Eukaryota > Viridiplantae > Streptophyta > Pinopsida > Cupressales > Taxaceae > Torreya > Torreya grandis. The sequence continues at coordinate 3,281,395 of JARHVA010001261.1, read as the reverse complement.
CAAAGAAAGAAAAATTTTGAAAACCTTTTGTTAATCACGCTTTAATTTGGGGTTAATAAACTATCTTGTTTGTGTGTTTAAACTAGTATATATCTTTTCACTACCTATTTGTTACCCAAGGCCACAATGGTGTATGCTCTCCCCTTGCACCCATAGGGTAATTCCTAGGAATAAAAAACTACCAATAAAATTCAAACTATTCTTTTTTAAGGGGCAATGTGACATGGAATTCATCCCCACACACTTTCCATAGTCTTAGGGGGATTTTAACATGTATTTCACCATCACACATAAGACCACACTCTGTGTTCTAATGAAGTATAAATATCAGGGACAATTAATCACTAAGCTAAGTAGATTTACCCATATAAGATTCCATGAAGTGAGTAACAATCCAAATCAAAGTTTTCAGATAACATCCTACACATACATTGGTCTCATGTATCAAAAGGTGTTTATGGGAAACCCTTAGAAGAGTTAATTAAACCTAGCTTAAAACCTCTTGGTCACAATATACATCAAGGACAGGAACAAAATATTTTCATAGATAACTCACCAATTATAGATGGTGAGAGAGGGTTGGGAGACACTAATATAGGCACCTATCATCATGATTCTTTCAATGGGTTGGGTTTCAAGTTATACTCCCATGTCAGTCACTAGTATTATTTGCATGGCTTGCCTTCTATTGTTTGTGTGTTGTGAGGACCCATATTTTTTGAAAACCTTAAACCTACACATAATATAATACTTAGTCAAACATTTGACCCTAGGAAACATAAATACACTTGTCCAAAACCATCCCTATACCTTATCATCATCCCTCATCCCATACATCATATTTAATCATCATACTAATCTTAGTGAAAACCCCATCATTCAACCCTATCTCACATGAATTAATTTCTTAACTAAAACATGCCTAAAACCCTAAATATTCTCCTAGAGTTTTCCAAAAATCCCCTTCCTTGGCATTGGTATAACTCACCCACACTACCCATTAATAAACTAATCCAATCACTCACCTCAATTATCTTAGAAAAATAAATTTGTCCCCAAATATTAAGCTAGTCTCTTATCAAAAATCAACCAAGTAGGAAAACCATTCATCATATTAATAACATGTCTCCTTAGGTATCTTACATATCACTCTAGTCACTCTTTTATTAAGTAACCCATTACTCTATCAAAGTAGACACCTATAGTCATTGGATAACCATCAACCCATCACTTTATCAAACTAAGTATGTGTCATCCCCTTACTAGCAACCTACCACTTTACTAGTTTAGATATGATACTTATCATCTTACCTTATAATTCTACTAGTTTAAAGCTAACACCCATCATTAATTTGCTAGTTTAAATTTGGTGACCGTCATCTTATACCTCATCATCTTGTTAGTCTAAACTTATCACCCTTTGATAGCATCCATCATAATTCCCATTTGGGTCTAAAACTTGTCCAAACCATATCCAGCATGTCTTATTTAGTCCAATATTAGGGAAGTAGCTCCTTACTATTACCTAAGTCAAGAGTACTATCTCAAAATATTATGGACTTCCTTTTTTAGGGTTATAACTTGAAAAACCCATAATCATCTCCCATATCTGATCAATCATCCTAAAAAGGTAATCTTAACTTAATCCATCAAAATTCCATGGGACCTTTTACCTGGGCCCAAAAATCAAAAGATAGACAAGCCTCAAGACTGACTGACAACATTCCTAGGAATCTTGAGTAGTCGATGGATCATGAATAAAGTACCAATGACATGCAAACCATAGGGTGTGATATAGACAACAATATGAATTCTTGTATCATTACATGAGAAAAGCCCAATTTGAATAGTTTATATATGAAAACAAAGACCAAATCCTAACACATCTCATCGATATGGGAGACAAGGTACCCTTCAACAATGACCTCTTAAAAAATATATTCCAAAGTTATCTTCCCTATGACAACTCATATAACTATAATCCTCCCCCAAAAGAGGAAGAGGAAGTGTTAAATCTTGTTGACCCTGATAACGAAGAAGATAGAGAAATTGATAATAAGTGACCATCACTTAGACCCATCAATACAACTAGAGTTAGGGTCAATAAATTAAAATCCATTTTATAAGACCAAGTTAAATAGGATTATAAAAACATCATACTGGACTGTCTCAACAAAAATTACTCAAAAATTTAATTCATTAGGTTACCAAATAAACTTTAAAGCACACAAGCTAGTCTCACCTAAGAAACCCACTAAAACCTTCCTTTCATATACCAATCAAGACCAAAATAAGCCTAAATTTAATCCAACCACCACTTTGAATCCTTTTTTATATCTGACATTTACTCATGAATGGAAAGTGATGAAGGATTCTCTCCAAAATATGGATATAAGAGCTCATTCCAATAAATATAAATATAAATATTTATCCTCTTGACATGAGTATTCTTCATGTACCTTTTACTTCTCATTTTGAACCACTAAAATTTGACAAATATAAAGGGAAAGAGACCCAAGAGAACATGTCAAATAATTATTTATGTCTTACCATTAAGTGGCTTATAATGATGCGTACATGTTATGGTTATTCCCCAAAGTATTGGCAGATGAACATTGGAATGGTTCATGTATTTACCTAAAGGATATATTACTTCATTCAAGGACTTAACCGAGAATTCTTTCACCCATATCTCTTACAATGTAGAACATGAAATTACCATGTTCGATTTATATAATACCAAATGGAGAAAGTATAGAATCATACCTACAATGATGTGAGCCTTGATGAGTCGATTTCCATGTATAATTCTTGAAAATGAATTAGTAAACATCTTCGTTAACAACTTAATCTCAAAATTGGGCCACCATTTGAAGCTTCACCGTGTAACTAATTATGATGAAATTTTGGAAAAGGAAATTCAAATAGAAAAATATCTTCAGGAGAAATGGGTTATCAAGCTTTATTCTAAGAATGATCATAATCCTAGTAATGACACCCTTTAATATAATCCCAAGTTATTCAATAAAAGTAGGAATGTTGTTGGAGATAGATAACAAATTAATACCACATCCAAATAGTTCAAATCCCTAACCCCTCCACCAAACCACAACAACACACCTCAAACATCATTGTTCCATAAGAGAGACCAAGAAATACTTCAAGTTGATGTCACTATAATAATCTTGGAGATCCCATTGAAGATGTCTTAAAGAAGCTAATCATTGTAAACATGATCACCTTACCAGAAATCAAACCCCTTGACAATAATAAACCATGCCCTAAGTGGTTTAAGGAAGATGAGTATTTCCATTATCACCATGTAAAGGGACATGATACTAAACTATGTATGAAATATAGAAATTATATCCAAAACCTTATTGAAAATGGAGACATAGAAATAGAAGGTGAAAAAACACCTTCCTCCAAAAATCACCAATTGGGTATCTACCAAGGTCCCTTTTTGAATCATGACCAAAATTCAAAAGGCACAACAAGGGATCAATACCAATATTCCTTTGCCAATAAATTCAATAACTTCCAAATCCGTTACTATTATGACCATCACATCTCCACCATTAAAATCAAGGCCAAGACACCTGAAGAAACCCAAATTCCACAACATCATATCATCAAATCAAAGTGTCCTCTTCTGATTGTGCTCTCACAACATGGCTTGCTAAAATCACTATGGGGTACCTCCTAAAACCCCACCTCAAAATGATCCTTTTAAGATCAATGTTTCTAAAACCTCATCCAAACTCTTGAAGGAAATTATGACCTTATCTAACAAATTAATAAGACACTTGCCAAAATTTCCATAATGGATCTTCTTAAGTCATCATCTATCCATCATGACATTTTAAATAATATCCTTCATGAGTCTAAAGTACCTCCCAACATTGATGATAATAAATTTCAAGCTCTTGTGGATCATTTATCATCATCATATAAAATCACTTTTAATCCTCAAGCATGCCACTGATCAGCCCTAACCATAACTACCCCTTATATATAGGCGTGTCTATTATCAATCAAAAGATTCCATGGGTAATTATGTATGGAGGATCAATTGTAAATCTTTATAAAATTAATTTAATCAAAATATTTGGATATTTAGAGTCATCACTTGGTCCTCATCTTATTATCATAAGGGCATATGATGATAATGAAAGGTATTCAATTTTAGCCATTTATCTTCCTATCATGGTGGGACATATTGTAAATCAAACTCTCATTCATGTGATCAACTTTGATTTATTGTACAACATTATCTTGGGCTATCCATGTATCTATGAAATGTGAGTTGTCCCTTCCGCTCTCCACCAATGTCTAAAATTCCTGCATTCAGGGATGGAAGTCTCTATTCCTGGAGATGCATAATTATTCCCTAGTTGTCAAGCCTTAGAAGGATGTTTATCAATCTTAATCCATCTAAATCTAATTCAAGCTCTAGAAGGATTTTTGTCAAGCCCTAGAAGGATTTTTATTAAAAGAAAAAGATAATAATAATAATAATAATAATAATAATAATAATTATTATTATTATTATTATTATTATTATTATTATTATTAATTTTAATAAAATTTTAATTTAAAATATAAGATTTAAGTTTATGAAAAAAAAATTAAATAAATTGTATAGAAAATTTTCATTAACATTAATTTTTCATAAACTTTTCAGATTATGTGATCTCTTGGGAAGATAATAATATATATTTAATAAATGATAATTAATAACATAGATTATAAAATAGATCATATATTAGTTATTGAAACATAATTTAAATGTCAAGTTTATAAATGGTAATTACAAGTATACATGAGAGAGAGTTGTGGAGGATATTACAACTTTATATATAAAATAATGTATACTTTTTATAGAATATAATTTATATGTGATGATAGTGATTATATAGTATAGATATTGATATTATTTTGTTAATGTATTATTTAAGTGATGGTTAGTTTTAATTATGTCATTGATCAATTTTATAAATTATGATTATGACTGTACATTATAGAGTGAATTTATATGTTGAATATTGAATTAAAATTAAAGATGAAAAGAACAATTCATAGTGGATGTTCCAATAATTAAATTGGTATAAAATTAAAGGCATGTCATAATGGATATTCGTGTACGTAAATTGGAATAAAATGTGAGAACACTACTCTCAAACATATATATAACCATCATCATCAAATAAAATAACAATCACCATCAAATAGAGCAAACATCATCATTAATCACCATAAAATATCTAATACTAATATATAAAATAAAATCTATATTAAATTATATACCATCTACACAACCACCATCATTAAATATAACCATTCTCATTAATCATAATAAAATATTCAATATTCTAGATGATGAGAATCTATATAAAATTACCTGTGTATAAGAAAGTATAATTGATGATATTATCTTAATATAACATATTACTTTAAAATTTACTCATCCATATTCTATGCACATATCGTTCCTCAAAATTTATTTGCAATAATATTCTATATAAATTATTTGAAGTAGAAGGAAAATAATGATTATAAATTATTCACAATTTATATGATATATTAATAAAAAACTTTTAAATCGATTAAAAAAATTATAAATAAATATATAATTTAAAATATATATCATTACTATTTGTATGTTTTAAGCATTTATTTATTGCGCCATAAGCATAGATTTGTCTCTGGATATTTATTATTCTTTCTTTGTAAATAAAACAGTGTCACGTGTACATTAGTTGCAGATATGATTTGTTTTGCTAAAGTTTTTTTTATAGTTTAGGTAATGACATGTGTATAGGGTACAATTCAATTATTACTCAGATGACTTCACATACATGTTTATTTGTTAATTTCTTTATCAAAGCAATGCTTATTTAATATTCTTATATGGAAATTGAACTATTCACAAAATTTAAAGTAGCCATAGATGAGAAATTTCATGTAACATTATATTTACAAGTTAGGATGGTAGACACATAGGTGTTGGGTTTTAAACAACTAGTTATGCTTGGATATGTGGTTGTAAACATCAAATTTATGGTGGCACTGAGTTAAGAGGTGGGGTTAGCCATTGAAGGAATCCTATTTTTATGAATAGTAGGGAAATAAGGGGTAAATACATAACCACTATGAGTATTAGGGTTTAGAAGAGGGAATTCATTCTGGAAATGCAATGTAGGTCCTTTTAAAATAGTTTTATTATAAACCATAGTATGTCCATTGGGATACACAAGGGGTAGATTAGGTTTATACATTACAATAGATATAAACCTTATAGTAGAAGAAATGTAATGAGGGAATATTAACAAGCCAGTGCATAAAGTGTGAAGATGGATGTGAAGCATGGACAATGGAGAGCAATGGAGGTCTGTATTGGATCATAGTTGAGACAAGGTGGAAAAGAGGTAAATATGCACTCTTAGATGATGTTATGTATGTTTTTGGATTCTCATGTGCAGATCCATATACATAGCTTAAACAATAAAATAAACTTTGGAGAATAATCCAAAATAACCTTTAGATCGTAGGCCACTTCGATGTAGCAACCTCCTTTGAGCAAGCTCAATATAATAATATTCACAGATGCCTTCATTGGGCCTCAACACTTACTTAAATACTAAATATATTCTAACAAATCCTACTTCTCATGTATGTGGGATAATTCAAATATGATAAAGGGATTACTTATAAAGCATATGCATCCATAGCAATTAATACACTAATAATGCAAAGAGAAGGGTAGGACATGAGTTCCTAACATGCCCTCACACTTAGAAAAAGCTTTGTCCTCAAATCTTCAGATTTGGGAATCATTGCTAAACTTGGAATAGTGATTCCCATGTGGCATCTTCTATTTGCATGTCGTGTCACTGGATTAAGACTTTTATGATTGAGTGGGAGTGAAGTTGGAGGGTCTGCCTGTCTAGGACTACTAGTTTGATAAGGATGGAGCCTTCATTATCAAGTTCTAGTAAAATTATTTTCACTTTGATGTTGGTTCTAATAAATTTATTTAAATAGGAGACATGAAAGACTGGGTGAACTCGGGAGGAAGGTGGAATCTCCAACTTGTAAGTAACATACCCAATATGCTAGAGAAATTTATATGGCCCATAAAACTTCAAATCAAGCTTTTTATGCCCTTTTAGCTTTAGGGATGTGTGCTTGCCTAGATGAATATGAATAAAAATAATATCATCAGGTTTAAATGTGTGCTCAGAGTAGTGCTGATCAGCCTATTGCTTCATATCATTATGTGCCAAATGGAGATTATCTTGTAGGGTGTTGAGAATCTGATCTTGATGTCAAAGAGTAGTATTGACTACCTAAACTGGGAAACTTTTAGGGGTATATGAGAGAAGTGTTGGGGTTACTTGACCATAAACTAATTTATATGGAGTCATTTTAGTAGAAGTGTGGTAGGAGGTATTGTACCACATTATACGAGGGGAAGCCACTTTTCCCATTATTGTTATTATTCCAAAACAAAATAATGAAGGAATGTTACCAAGCATTTACTAATAATTTTTGTCTAGGCATATGTTCAGGGGTGATACCCAAAGCTCATATTTAGTTATGTGCTTGTGCATCAGAATAACTCCATCCAAAAATGGTTGGTGAAAGTTACAACATGATTGGAGATGATTGAAGAAGGGATGCCATGAAGACAAAAAATCTGATCCAAGAAAACTTGTGCGACCATGAAGGCTATATAAGGATGGCTAAGGACACAAATGACTATATTTAGAGAGGTAATATACCATGACCAAGATCACTATTTTTTCGCTAAATTTAGGAAGTCCCTCAATGAAATCCATAAAAATATTGATCCAAATCCTATTAAGAATGGGTAAGGTCTTAAACAAACTAGGAATCACTTTTATTTTACCTTTGTTACATTGATAGGTATCACATTCAACCACCATTTTTTTAATGTCCCCTTTCATCCCCTTCCAAAAGAATTTTTGACATGCCCGCTCATATGTTTTGAGAAATCATGAGTGCCCTGTTGACAGAGAAGCATTAATTTTATATAATATGACCTGATGAAGGTCTATGCTATTGGGAATCACCAAACATCCCTTTTAATGTAGAGAATCACCATCCCATGAATAGTGTGGTACTTACTATATCTTAAATTTTCACCCTTGAGAGGGTGTTTCAATCACTCTCAATTGAGATATATAATGGGATTAGTCCTAGGTTGTGGGTGACCTCTAAGTAGACTAAACCTTTAGATTATAGGGATAACTCCCTTTGATATATCAATTAAGCTCCACTGCTAACTTAAAAAGGAAAGGGGGAAGGAATAACCTAAAAAAAACTAAGGGGGTGATACACCAAATCAATTGATCACTACCAACTAGCTACATGTGCATATGTAGACCATGAGACTAACTTTGACATACACTACTCCTAATCTAAATCTCTTACATCATCATTTTAATGTGGAGGTTGTGATATATGTTTAGGATATGTGGACTAATCAAGAGGTCTATAATTACACTAATGAGTAGAAAAACTCACTCAACCCTCACACTTCACTTGAACACTTCACATTACATGTAAAAGAAGCTTTCAAACTGCATATAGGTGTTAAGATAGGACAACATGTCAAGGAAGACCAATTAAATCACTAAACAAAATCAACTATCCATGAATATACACTTATTAAAATAAAAGGAGGATGTAAAACCAATATTAGTTATTGATCCAAGGCATACAAATGAGTAGGTTTTCATCATACTCAGGTAGAAGATCCATTACAAATCAAAACAAGGTTGATTAAATAGAGAATGAGAGAAAGATCGAGAGTAATGGCATAAAATAGAGTCATTGACAAGTATCCCCTGATGAAGGAGTAGGTTATCAAAAATAATATCTATAAGTAGGTAGTTATTAAGTCCTTTATCAACATGTATGTGATTTGAACTAATCTTCTCTTCATCAATCTAGCGTAGAGTAACTCTTAACCTTCTTGGGTGACTCATCAACCCATTCATTGAAATACCAATTCTTATTTAGAAAGAGTTAAAATTATATATGTTGACATTTTTAATTTTGGTTATGATTTTAGGATCTTCCATGCCACTCTTCTACAGTTCTTGTAAATTTCTTCTTTTATCCGCAAAAGCTCACAAGCTTCACTAGCTCTCTTTGGCCTAAATGCCTCAAATCTTGATTTATCTTCATGAATGCAATCTCTCTCTATGAAGAACCTCTATCTACCTTAACAAACTTGTATCAACTCTCTTGAGTTCCTCATCCACCCTCTAGTACTCCATTTCACACCTAAAGCCCATACTTGTATTCATTTCCTTGTAGCCCTCAAAAAGGACAAAACTCCTTATCTAGAACATTATACAGATGATCCTAGAAAAATAATCATATATTTGAGTACCCACTATACTCTTCCTACTTTGTAAATTGTAACTAGACACTAAGTGCAAGTGTACTTACTCCACCTATTTCTCTTTCCAACTAGCCCTCAATTAGGTCTCTAGGCCTAGAAACTGAGATTTGCTTTCACACATCCCTCACACATGTGAAACTATGATTAAATATTTTATTAACTTTTATAACTTCCTAATCATGCTCCATGTCAAATTTGAGGGTATGGAACCTTGTGTAAGTGGGTGAACCATGAAATGGCCAAAATCCTAGTCTATGTACATGTTTAGGCCCAAGAGGCAACTAGAGTGATTTATCAAGAAATTAATAGGTTCCTATGCTTGATGATGGTTTTTTAGTGCCTCTACCATCATAATAAAACTAAATACCTTGAAGGGAATCTCTCCAAGATTATTCCATAGGTATGCAATTAGGCTTCTTGGATAAGAACAAAGTATTACAATCACTCTTTTTGGCCCAAATTGGTGGATTAATGTCTCATATACCCCATTAATATACCTTTAAAGGTGTGTATAGGTTATGGGACCTTTGACCAAGCTTTTTAGGCCCCTATACATGATTTAGAATCTTATCAAGATATACACTTCATCCATTTCCATTGAAGTCATAAGCATATATGACCTTTTTATTCTTTGAGAAGACATTTTTATGCTTACATCTTGCAACACCTTCCCAAATAGGGGAAAACTATAGACACCTAAAATTGGCCACCAATGGCCTTCAACTAGACTTTAGATTGATTCCTACCAACCATTGCAAATTAAGCATAGGAATCACTAAACATCCCAAATTTGTTTCTGAATCATTCATCAAAGCTTAGAATCTCATTGAGACATCCCTAATTTGGGTATCCTCCCATAAGAAACAAAAACCTCTCATGGATTCATCTCTAAGCATCCTGTAGCATCACAACATGTAATTTGGCATTTAGACCTATTAAGTGGGGAAAGTGCGCACATAAAAGCAAATATTAAAAATGCTAAAAAGGATAATCAAAATTAATTAACAAGCTTAACCAAATTAAATGCCTAGTTGAATTATCCATGTGAAATTAATGAATAAATAAAAAAGAAAATTCAAAAATATGAATTATCCTAGCTTTTCATGATTACCTTTATGAGTTGTCAAGCATTTGAAAATATATCAAACTATCTCACCCATAACTATTCCTTAAAAAATAATTAATTCTTGATACCTTTTAAATATACTAGGGTTATTTGACTCACCTAGGTTAGGTTTGAACCCATTCCATGTTTAAACTACACTTTAACTCACCTTCAGTTGGGGTTAGTTCCTAAGCCTATAAATACAAGCCATTGCCTATTGAAAAGAGAGCTTGGAAATAGTAAAGTTATAATGTAGGTTTTGTAACAAGATTCATAGTAATAATGTTATAATGCCAAAATATTAATCCAAGACATAAAGCAAGCATAAGCCATATCAAACCAACAATGGTGCCGAGGAGAGAATGAACAAAGAAAACTCCATTACCAAAGACTCTTTGGGCATAAACCAAGTAAGCCACAAACAAATCATTTAGATTTATCAAGGAAGGTAATGGTTGTTCTTTGCATTTTAGTTGTACTTTTTATTTGATTTTGTTCATTAAGCTCCACCTAAGATCTATGCTTAGAGATGTTATCATGTTAGTGTGTTGATTTCATTATTTACAGACTAACACTCAATTTAACCTCCTCTCTAGTTTCAAATTCCTAAGATCATAAATAACATGTGTGGTGGGACATAAAAGCATCCCATGTACCAAGGAGACCAAGATGCAACTCTTAAATTTTAAAATGAATACTTGAATAACTTAAAAGTTGGAGTTTTGTCTTTATTTTTTTTGTATTCTATTTTTTATGCTAACTCAATTTTACATAAAAATTGACATCGATTTGGCATAACCGACATTGGTTATACCTAACCGACATTGGTTCTAATTAACTATCATCAGTCAAGGTGCAGGGTAGGACACAGTTTAAAAGCTTGGATTTTGAATCTTTTTAAGACTTCTAATTAGTATTTTTAGTTTTCATTGACTTGTATTTCCCCTACCTAATCAAATCATTATAACTTTTGTGGATTTTTTATGATATTTTGAGTTAACTAACATTTTTAGACTCTTGGTTTTGCCTTCAGGTTCACAGGTAGTTAATATCAGTGTTTATTGACCACCATCAGTTAATTTCCAACTGACATTGGTTCCCTGGTAATTGACATCGATCACAGGTGACTGACATTGGTCTCTATGTAAAAAATATAGAGAGCTTGAGAGCTATCTTTTTAAAACTTGTTTGTTCATCCATTAATGTGCTTCAAAGCAGAAGGAAACTCTCTAACATTTGGAGGACCAAAGCAAGAATAAAAAATAAATTCACAAATACTAATGCTTGAACACTTCATTTTAGTGCCTAAAAAGAATGGTTAAGTCTTGAACATTTGATTTTAGTGATTAAAAGGAACCTAGGTATTTTGTGTTAAGATGTTTTGAGAAAATTTATTACAAGATTTGCAAATTTAAAGCCAAGGGGCCAAGAACTTTATCAAACATTTCATTTGGGGCATAAAATTAAAATTCACTATCTTGAAAATTCTTGAAATTATTTGTTTTATACTTGTTTTTTTGTTTGTTCAAAACAAAAAGTGTGTGTATGCTCTCCCCCCATCCCTTATAGGGAACTTGGGTGACCAAAAGTGACTTTTCATTATTTTTGTACCTAGTCCAAGGTATGGAAAGAATGTTGTCTAGGCTCTCCCTAAAACCCTTATGGTTTGGGTGATCTAAAAGCAACCTCTAAAGTCTTTTCACTTAGTTTTATTTTTATGCAATTTGGATTATGAAGGGGAGTCCATAGCTTCTTCATGAGTTCTTTAGGGAAGCTTTGACCCGAGGTTTCATATCCTAGCACTATTTCAACCCCACTCCATGGAGGGGTATATATAAGTTAGGGTACACATATTATGAGAGCCAGGGGGTTGCGTGGTTAACCTCTCTTTTTGTAATTAAAACCCGAGTCAGGTCTGGTTAACTAGGGGATTCTGTTAAGTAGAACATGATGGAATCTCTATGCAAATGAATAGACCCTTGCATAAGAAGTTAATTGGTATGAACTCAATTGATGTGATGCATATCTAGTGTTAGTCACACTTGGGACCATCTAGACAGTCAAAAATTTATGTTTTAGACAAACCCCACTTGTTGTGAACATATTGTTGATGCAAGGTGAGTAGCCTGAAGGTCCATGTCACTGTACACTATTTTGGGAGAAGGGAGATGTAAAAACACTACTACTTCATGAATTTTTATTTTTGGACTAACACTTAAAATCCTCCCAAGATCATGTATATAGATGGATTTCAACAATATGATGCAAACTTGTCAGTTTAGGGCTTAAGATGATTTACTTAATTGTATTTTGTCATTTATTCCTTTATTGATTGGTCTTTGAGTCTAAAACCATTTGATTGTCTTCCCATGTCAAAATGAGTTTTGTGTCCACATCAATCCATTATTTGAGGAGGTGTTATGACATCTATTTGACACCTTTCTTTTACCTTAGACTCTTTTATCAAAAACATTATGTGTGTCATTTGATTGAAACAAGTAATGTTACACTACCCAAATCATTTCAAGTTGTGTGCCTTGGAGTCTTTGAAACAAACCATTGATTAAATTTTTAGAGAGTGATAAACATCATTACAATTTTCAAATTATTTCATAGACTTATCTTGTGTCCAAAGTTGTCATTTTAAACTAATCCGCGTGTGCCTTTAGAGTATTTGTTTAGTGTCGTTATGTCATTCACATTTGTCTAGTTTGTTTGTTCAAAAGAGCTTAGGTTTCCTAAGTTGAGTTTTTAATTAACTTTGACAAGTTCAAATTCAAACATTGATTGATTTTTATTTAGGTCTTGTCTAATTGGGGCTTAGACACTAATCTTTCTCTTTTGGGTCACATAACCTAGGTTAATTATATACCCAATTTAAAAAAACTATTTGTTTATGCTTTTATTTGGGAGAAAATAATCTATCTCAAAGTGCCTTTTGTTTTATGCCTTATACCAAATTGACAAAGTTCATGTCTAAATTCAAATGCCTAGTTTATGCCAAAGTGTTTCAGATTTGTTACATTAAATCATCTTTTTGTTTAAATTATAGATTTTGATGCCACATTTGGCCAAAAGTCCTAGCACATGCCTTTGTTTGAGCCTATATTTTAACATCGCATTTGGCCAAAATACCTAGAAACCTTTTATTTTCTTAGATTAGACTTATTTGGAACACCTTTGGACCTAGAGTTTGGCATTCCAATTTTAGTTCATCCACTTGACCCTTTTTGTGTGAGACATTTAACAGTAGACATTTAATGTTAGATTATTTTATACTAAGTTTTACCATAAACCATTTTGGAGATACAACTCCATACTTAGACCAAGTTAGATTGAGTTTGAATCTTTTATCTTTTTAGACATTATTTTTCAGAGTTTGTAGAACTCTAATGCTTTTTTGTTGTAAAAAATTCACTATTGATTTGACCATGTATCACTATACATGTAGTGGCATCATGTACAATTTAGGGTATAATAATGTGGTCACATAAGAAGACTTTGTTCAATACCCTTATGGAGATGATGTCATTTATGAGATGGATCCTTATCCACCTTACAACACTCAAATGGGGGAATAAATCCAAGATCCTTTGGCCCATTATTTGCTTAACATGCCTCCATACTTAGAGTAGGGACAAGAACAAATGGCATAATACCTAGCTAGCATACCTTCAGTTGTAGAACAAGTCAAATAATAACCTTACTACGTTACAATGCCATCAACCTATGACCCTTATTTGTTTGATCACCACCTGATTATGAACAAGGATGAAGTCTTAATCAGAGCCATGGAGGTAGGGGATAAGGTTTTATTAGAATTTCCCCATGAAAACTTACCAAGTTTAGTAAGAGGGACTTATAATCAAAACATTGAACATGCATCTTCTAATAATCCTCATAGTATAGTGTTGATGTTGTATCAGGACCCTCAAATGATTGTCATAAGAAGAGGCTTCATGGAGGATCATTGCATACAAATGTAGACAACATACCAGATTTATTTAAACTTAACACACAACTTCAATAACATGACCCTGTCAAATACTCCTCTTATTGAGCTAGCTCATTTAACATGAGTTTTAATCAAATTGATAGGCCAATAAAATTAGGGTGTAGACCCATTTGTGTAAATCAATTCAATAAGAATTTTTTTAATACCCTAACTATTGAATAAGTGTATTCTACTTTTGCATAGAATAGTGATCCAAACATAGTGGACAATATGCATGTATTGTCTAATCCAGACCAAAGTGGTGTAAACCAACAAACAACTAGTCTTCAATAAAATGTGCCTTTAGTTAACACTATGAGTGGTTTTCAAATTCAGGGGGTAGGAAATTCTACCTCCCAACCACAAAAAACTACCTCTAATCCTCAACCAATTGATTCTTCAAGAACCCAACCTCAAGGATTAAGTATTCAAACAATGACCAGTGTCATGCCTCAACAAAATGTGACGAGTGTTATACTACCATAACACATGAAGACTAACAGTCCATAAAAACAAGCCCAATCCAACATACCCACATAATAGAGGCAAAACATTATGTCAGCTCAATAGGGGGAAATTAATGTTCCACCTCGTTAGGTAGTGATGAGTATACCTCTTCAGTCACAAACAACATACCATTACAATCATAAATGATGTTTAATCAATAGTGTCTATGTATTGGTCAGTAACAAATGTCAAACCTTCAATATGCATCTACTTCCCAATAAGGGTTCATGTAACTAAGAGGTTCCAATGTTTCAAAAGTACCAATTAGGCAACAATTGCCTTTTGTTCCTAACATGCCATAAACTCAATGGTAGGGCCTTGGTTCACAAGTTACCCTTAATCAACAAGGTTCAACTAGTTGGTAGAAATTCCCTATCCAAATTTAAAAAGCATAGCATAGCCATATCCTTCCATTCTAGCCTCAATTTCACCAAAACCAGGCCCATATACTAAATCCTAACCAAAATATCACACCACAACATGTGCAATTCCAAAAATCACATCTTAATCCATGCATGCATATTCTTGGTCGATTCCCAAACCAAACCAACATTCCCCAACAAATGCCTCCATTATACCTTAGTCAAAGCAATCCAATTATGACTGCCCAACCTCCACCTCAAGCCAATGTTCCCTTCAGTTTCCTTACACAAGAGATATAAAAAATTAAGGATGTCATTACCACTATCCAAGTAGGGAAACAAACCAAAAAAATTAAGTTGGACGATGTGTGTGTTCTCACCCTTTTAACATGGAGTATTTACAAATACCATTTCCTCCAAGGTACGAACCACCAAAATTCAACAAATACAAGGGGAAAGGAGATTCCAAAGCCCACTTGGCAAAATTATTTGTTTCTTGTCAACCAATGGCCTATAGTGACATATACCTTTTATTATTGTTCCCAAGGAGTCTAGCAAGACAAGTGTTGGAGTGGTTTTTGATATTGCCTAAGAAATTAATTTTTTATTTTTGATGATCTTTCAGATAAGTTTGTGCAACACTTCTCCTACAATCTCAATCATGAGATTTCATTGGTAGATTTGACACAAGCCAAACAAAAGGTTGGTGAAGCTTTGCAAGTTATCTTCAGTGATGGAGATCCCTTGCCAATAAATTCACCCATAGCTCACCAAACAAGCAATTAGCCATTGTGTTCACGAAGAATTTACATAGTGAATTATCTTACCATCTGGAGCTGCAATGTGCACACACTTTCAAATAAATCATTGACAAAGGTTTGTTGATTGAAATATCCCTTATTAACAAAGGGATAATTAAACTTACCTCATCAAATTAAAGCTAAAATCAAAACCAAAGTAATGGCCAAAATTAAAACCAAGTGCAAGTGTAAGCATCACAACCACCATAAGCCAATAATTATGACAAACCCAAGTAGTTCAATCACAACAATAATGTTTTAGGGAAAGGAGTAATCGAGTCATGACATGTCCAAATGGTGCAAACACCATCTGCTCAGCCTATGTCATATATGCAAATTATTCCTAACCAATAACCTCTTCAGTAAATACAACAAGTGTAGCGGCCTAGACCAGTGCAACAAATATAGTAACCTTTGCCTTTGTAGAACCCTCCTCCAAGGAGAAATGTGCCTACTCATCACATTTTTAGTGACTTTGGAAAACCCATTAAGTTTCTATTTTGTAAGCTCACTACCACTGATATGATTAACGAGCCTATTCCAAAACACTATCTTGAGGGCATTGACTATCCAGACTAGTTTAGGTAAAATGAATTCTATGAGTATCATCAAGTTAATGAACATAATTTGTTTCATTGTATACAAATAAAACATATAATTGATAATATGTTGTAAAATAGAGAGATCACATTAGATCATACAGCTTTCACATCCAATCATAACCTTGGCATTTATCAAAATCCCTTTTCAAAACATAATAATCAATAATAACAACAACAATAGCCAGCATAACAATAATAGTGGTATCAACAGTTGAGACAAAACCAAAAAAATTAGTAGAATAACCAATAACATCAACTAAATGGATGGAACTAAGGCCAGAAGGATGCTAACAACCAATATACCTACCACGTAGTTGCACATGACTATAATAAGGTTGTGGGACATATTGCAAGAGGTTTCATTTATACCATCTCCATCAATCCAAGACCAAGTACTAATCAAATAAGACCATTAATAATTAATTCAAACCAACTGACCTATGCCGGTGATCTTTCTTTGACCTAAGATCGCATATAGGCATACTAGCAAGCAGGTATACCTAGTTTTAGACCTTATATCAATAACTCATCATTATCCCATGACCACACACAAGTATACCAGTAATTGAGACTTATCTTATCAGGTCCCCCACCACCATCATTTGTTATCAACAATGGTCTTGGTATCTAATATTGATTATGCAATCACAAATCAGCAGTTGAAGATTACCATACTAAGCCTATAGGCATTTGCCACTTCACCCATCCAACCAACCATTCTGTCTAGGAACAAGCCATTTACCATTGTACAAGAAAATCCATTTGATATTATGGAATAATTGTAGAATACACGACACAAATCTCCATTTTAGATTTGTTGCATATGTCCACCATCCACAAGAATATCTTGACAAAGTTCCTTAGCCAATCCCAAGTTCTTAATGACATATCTACAGACAAGTTTCAAGCTTTGGTTGGACATCTAGCTCTAACACAATAATTAACCTTTAACCAAAGTGATATGTCATCCCTTGGCCCATTGCATAGCAATCCATTATACATAGAAGTTGTCATAATGTATCACAAAGTGAAACATGTCCGCATAGACAATAAATCATGTCTCAATATTATTTCTCTAAATCTCGTCAAGCTTCTTAGGTACACCATGGCTGATCTCCAAATAAAAATAATTACCATCAAGGCCTATGATAATGAATAATGGGAATCATAAGGCACCATTAGCTTGATAGTTATCATTGAGCCCTTGACCTAGATACACTATGCCACATGTTAGACCTTGATTTGTCATATAAAATGTTTTTGGGTATACCTTGGATACATAAAAACATTACAAGCATTTAGAGGCTGACTACTAAAACTATAACTACCATTTTGGTATTAATCTGATTCTTAATAAAGACAAGGGAAAAGAAATACTTTTTGATTCACCAGAGGTTAATTGTATTGACCTAGATACCCTTGATTTACTTTCCCACATGTTGCCTCCTGAAATATCTAATCATTATACCATCTTGGCTAATGGCCCATGAGAATACTTGACCCATGATACATTCCATATTGCTAAGCTTCCATAGAATCCTAAGTCCTTTAGAAGACCAAAAACCAAACCACCTTGCATGGAATGGAAAAGAAAGGGCAAAGGTCAACTGCATAGTCTAACACCTATCATTTTCATATTAGCCACTAGCCAAGAATAAGACCTGCTTGAAAATGATGAATCTTGGTTATATAATGACAACTTGGCCAACTGTTACCTCAATTCCAAGTATCCCATTTCAAAAAAAAAATCATGGAGAGACATGCCTATGAAGGAGGCCTTGGATTAAACCAATAAGGACCGCTTGAGCCAATTTATGCCACACAGTACAAAGTAACATATGGTCTTGGATTTAAACTACCTGGGGGTGACCCCATGTACCTTAATCATGTTATAACACCAATGATGATGTTGATAACAAAGCAAATGCTGATCATAGCCTTTTTTATGACCTCATCGATACCAATTTGTTTGATATCAATGCCATTTATACCCTTCGACCAGTTATTCACCATAATCCACTTCCATAGACTGGGACCAACAAGAATCAATAGTTCCATTTGATGAGTTTTAGAATGATGAGGCCTTATGCAATCTTCTAGGCCTTAGGGACAATGCTCCATTGGGAGACCACAAATAAGGGTTCTCAATCAAACTAGATCTTACAACCTATTTTGGAGATCGAGTGAACACCTTTAGCTACAAATAATTAAATAAAACATTAAGGTACCAAAGTGAAAACCTCTTTGAGGTTATTTTAGACTGAGGAAAAAGTAAAGAGAATGGCCAGTCTAGTGGTGAAAACTTGTTTCAGGTGTCATTAGATGGGGGTGTTTAACCTTCCTCAACATAGCTCAGGAAACCACCAATGATGAACTTGCCTATGGGTCTGAGTTTAGTCTTGAAAAATAGTAGGATTTTGATTGAATAATCCAAGAGTTCCCAATAATATTTGTCACATGGACATCCCTACCATTGGGGGATTCTTATTCATCATGCATAGGATAACTTGGGGAGCTAGTGCTATCAGAGGACTTTACCATTACATGACAATTCAAATCTTTGTTGATAATTCTAGAAGATGGTTCAACGCTTCTTATAAAATATACTACAAAAGTTAACATTGGGATTATATATGACTTAAAATGGATCAAATTAGGTGTGTCCCTCATTAAGGAGGAATGTGAAATCTTTACAACCCTTTTTAGGGAATTTATTGATATATTTACAAGGACCTACTCTAACATGCTAGGTTTGGACCCCACCTTGGTTGTACACCACCTTGTGGTACATCCTAATGTCAAACCTATAAAACAAAAATTACATAAGATGCATCCTCACATTACTATATTAGTGAAGAAAGAGTTGGAAAAACTCTTGGAAGTAGGATGTATTTGACTGATCAACTAGTCAGATTGGATCTCAAATGTTGTGCCAGTCAGCAAGAAACTTGAAGGAATCAGAATATACACTAATTTTAGAAACATAAACAAGGTATGTCTAAAGGATGAATTTCCTCTATTAAACATTGATATGATAGTCAACTCTACAATCAGTTATGAATTGCTTTCACTGATGGACATATTTTTAGGGTACAACCAGATCTAGATTGCACCAGAATACCAACATAAAACAATATTCACCACCCCCTAGGGAATGTTCTATTATCAAGTTATACCATTTGGTCTCAAAAATGTTGGGGCCACCTACCATTAATCCATGACCATCATATTTCATGATATGATGCATGATATTTTCAAAGACTATGTCGATGACATATTGGGAAAATCAAAAACTAAGGTCGATCATCCAATAATACTATGAAGGATATTTAAGTGATTATGAGAATACAAGGTCAGGCTCAATCTAAATAACTATGTTTTTAGATTTACTTTAGGAAAATTTATTGAATTCATTATATCTTGTTGAGGCATTGAAGTCGATCCAGCCTAAGTAGAATCCATAACTTAAATGCCATCAACCAATTTGATGTAGCTCTATAATTTGTAGGGCAAGATCAAGTCTATTAGACATTTCATATCTTAGTTGGATGAAAAATTCCATCCTTTTACACATATACTAAAGAAGGGAATGGATTTTCATTGGGATGACGAATGCCAAAAAGCTTTTTAGTGCTTGAAGGACTATCTAGTGAATCCACCTATTTTGTTGTAACTAATACTAGGAAATCCATTCTTACTATACCTGTCAACAATCAACAAATCCCTAAGGGAAATTCTAGATCAGCATGGTGATAATGGAAAGGAGCATGTCATTTTATCTAATGTCATACACTAGTCACATATGAGCATAACTATACGCCTATTAAAAAAGGCTATTCAACTATGGTCTTCTTAGCTCAAAAACTATGACATTACGTGTTAAACAACAAGACCGTGGTTATTTCAAAAGTATATCCACTCAAGTATCTACTCTCCAAAATAGCTTTACAAGGTCACATGGCCAAATGGATCATGCTTCTTAGTGAGTTTGAGATAGAATATATTGGCCAAAAAGCCATCAATTGACAAGTTCTTACAGATCAACTTGTTGAAGCACCCCTTGTAGATACAAAACCACTAACATTTCAATTCCCAGATGAATCCATTATGAACATCATTTAAACATCTCTTGAGGAATAACACTAGAAGTTGTATTTTTATGGATCATTCACAACCCATGAATCATGGGTAGTCCTTTTATTTATTACACCACAGGGGGATCTAATCCCTAAGTTATTTAGAATCAGCTTTCCTTGTACTAATAATATGGCTGAATATGAAGCAGTTGTTTTAGTGGTTCAAAAGGTGGTACAATGGAACATATAACATCTCAAGGTTTATGGTGATTCTCAGTTAATCATCAATCACGTTACAAACCATTTTTAGATGAAGGATGATAAGTTTGTGTCATACAAGGCCATGGTCGACACTCTCAAATAACAGATTGTTGATATATAGTTTGAACATATACCAAGGGCCAATAAAAAAATAATAGATATCATGGTCACCATTGGATCTTTGATTCATCATATAGACATGGAAAAAGAATACTAGTTCTTCATTAAAAATTTACTAGCGCTAGCACATGAACCTTCAACTATCGCAAAGATTTGTGATATTTTTGGTCTTAAATATATATGGTATTGTTGTCCCCCAAAAATATCACTCATTTTTGGAACAACATTTGAACTATTTTGGTCCTACAAACCAAAATTGTCTCTTCCTTTTTCAAAACTTGTCTTGGGCATTCAAATTCCTCATTTTTTAGGGTTAAATCTACAAACTCTGTAGGTAGGTTCAATCAAAAGAATCGGTTTCTAACACTTGGTCACTTTTGAAATTGGTTCAATGCCTTGGTTCAAATAAAAATCTCCATCGGCAGGCATCAGCAACAGGTTCCATGTTTGGTTCATCCTTTGGTTCAACATCAAATGGTTCAAAGGCGGGTTCAATCAAGCGGTTCAATGCTTTATTTCACTCATTTGGTTCATCCACTTTGTTTCAAACACTTTGATTCCTCCTTTGGTTCAATTAAATGGTTTGTCAATCAGTTCAAGGCTTTGTTTGAATCATTGAACCAAAACTTGGTTCATCGGTTGGTTCAAGTGACAAAGTTCAAAGGAGTGCCCCAAGAGTCAAAGACACAAGTGCCCTTGCGAAGGGAATTCTTGTGGAAAAAAGTGACCAAGGCAAACAAACGAACTAAGACAAAATCCAGGAAGAATCTCGTGGATGCTGCCAAGTGTCAACGGCTGAGCCCCACTAAACTTTGTTTTTGCGAGTTGGTAGATATTGCCATGTGTCCCTCTTTAAGCTTGTTGGGAGCCTCCAAGTGTCAATATCTACAGTCTCTTCCCTTAGCTTCACTGTTTCGAGCAAAGACCATGGTGGGCCTGAGGACGAGTGACTGAAGAAAGTGGAACGTGCCACGTGTCCCTTGCAAAATTTGGCAGAAGCTGACAAGTGTCAATCTCCACAATTTCTCCCTCTTACTTCTTGTTTTCATAAAGACTGTGGTGGACCCCTAGTGAGTTGCTAAAGAAAGTGGAACACACCATGTGTCATCATCCGCTTGACTCTCCAAAGATGAGTGGAGACCACCACGTGTTATCATCTGGGTGAATCTAAAATAAGTCCCAAGTGTTTTCAAAGGCCACTAAAGCACAATGGAGAAAGCCATGTGTCATCTTTCGCAGGGCTCTCAAAGGATATGTCGTCTTCTGAGTATAATTTCACTTTGATTCTAAGAGCCACGGAAGCCACCACATGTCCTTTGTAAGTTAAGCAAAACACATCAAGTGGCATCATCTGCATGAATCCAAATGAGTTATGCATAGTTCTATAGTGTTTCTAAAATGCAACAGAAGCCGACACGTGTCATCTTCTGCAAGATTCTCAAGAGGCAAGCAGAAGTTGCCACCTTTTCCGTTGTAACTCCATGGAGAGAAATATGTGTCTGCATCTATGATTCTAAATTTCTAATAGGTTTCAAAGCCTCTATCAATAAACGTTTCTCAGAGTCCCGTGGAAGTTGCCATGTGTCTTCACCTGTTTAGCAGCGGAATGTGCCACGCGTCGATTGCTAAAGACCAGCAGAAAGTGACTAAGGAACATAGCATCGAATTGAATCTAAGACCCAATTCAAATAACCAGAAAAGGAGGAATGATGAAGAAGGATCAGATCACCAGGTGGACATTGAAAGTTGCAAACTTTCAATAAGCGTGACTTATTTCCCTGCATTGATAAAATCAAATGGGTAAAATGATCCTAAGTTCCAGCCTGTCTTCTTAACATATTCCAATGCAACATGATGTGTTACTGTTCTTGAGTCCTTCTTAAAGTGGCTATATAAGGGAGACTCTTCTATTATAAAAGGGGATCTCTTTTTGACAAGGAGAACGAAACTCTGCCCAATTTGAAAGACACTTCTGAGACTTTGAGCTCAGTTTGTTTATCATATTTTGTTATTAGAATAAGAAAGCAAATGGTTTTTTAGACTTTGTGCTATAATATATTTTGTTGTTGAGGAAACTGTTCTCATGTCTTTTTCTTCAATATATCTTTTGTTCTTTTAATTCAACAAGCAGAATTAGTGACAACAGTAAAAAAGGTGTCCTGAAGAGTCAACGGTGAAGAGACTTTGTGTCCCCATAATTGCCTTTAGTGTGTTTTCTTTTTATTTCTATGTAAAGGACTTTGGGATGACTTTGTGCCCTCATTGTCCTTCGTAGCTTACTCTTGAGCAATTCAGGTGGAGACTTTGTGCTGCATCTCGATTTGCTGGTTATTATATCCTTTGCTACATTTTGTTATTACTACCAGGAGTATTCTTGTGGTTTGCTGAATAGTACTTCTGAAAGAAGAGGAGTACTATCTATCATTTCCCTTGAGTTTTTCCTTTGATCTGCATGCATCATCTTTGAAAAATGAGAGATGGATGGTTTATCCTGCCCCTGAGTATTATTTTCTATTTATATATATATATATATATATATATATATATATATATATATATATATATATATATATATATATATATATATATATATATATATATATATATATATATATATATATATATATATATATATATCTTATCTATAGGGACCTCCCCTTGATGAGAGGAGAGATCAATCCCCTTCTGATGTGGTGAACCTACACATTTGGATGACTAATCTTCGTACTTTGGCTGATTAGACCTATTTTGTTTATCAGTACGCTGATTGACAAAATATTCAACCAACAATTTTTTGCAACTCCACTGGGGATATACACAATTTTGTGTAATTTGGAACCTCAAGTTTCAGATTGAAACATCACGTATATAACCCATTATCATTATAACCTTTATCCATTATAGACTCTGGTGACTCCATTTCATGTCTTACCCATTATTCATTATAGCTTTACCATCTTCCTCCACCTCCATTATTTTATCTGGTTTGCAAAACCAAAGCTACTGGGAAAGAGTGCGTAGTTTGAAGCCTCAAGCCTCATGCTAAAGTTGAGCCAGTCCTTTTCCATTTTTGTTCTCTAATCTGGCCACTCCATCCAGATTGGTTCTCTATTTTTCTTAATTAAATCATGGCAATTCAAGGCCCCTGGGGTAACTCTTTTGGCCCACTCAACTTGACTCCACCTCTGCATGAACTCCCATGTAGTTCAAGAAAGAATTTCCCCAAATTTTTAGGTGATGGAATAGTTCACCCTGATGTACACATTGCAGCCTTTAGCATAGCCTGTGGTGTTATAGGGGTGGAATTTGAAGACGTGGCAGTCAGGCTTTTTGTGGAGACACTACAAGGTGCTACTGCAGGCTGGTTCTACCATCTGCAAGCTGGATCAATGACTGACTGGGATACACTCAAAGCCAAGTTTGAAGCAAGGTTCAAGCCCGCAGAAGATGCACATGCCTTGCTGGCCTAGCTCACTCAGATGAAGAAAGAGCCTCATGAGCCTATGAGGGATTTTATTGCCATGTTTAACAAATTGAGAAATAGAATCCCTATAATTTCTCGACCTACAACTGAGATTCTCATATTCTTTTTCATTAATTCTCAGTTACCTGAAGTTAGTTTTCTCTTGAGACATGCTGGCCAAATAGATCTTGTTGCAGCTCAAATTTTGGCCACTGAGGTAGAAGATGACCTTATCTTGGCAAGAAAGATAAGGAAAGATCTAAATAGAAGCAAACCCTCTTCATCTTCTAAATACTAACCCACAGTCACCACTGACCCAATGGTACAAAAGCTAGCAAATGAATTACTAGTCTTGAAAAGGTAAATGGCACAAGGTATGTCTTTTGCTCCTCTATATAAAGATATACCAAGGAGGACATTCCCTAATCATCCATATCAAGGCAACGCTGCTAGAAGTCAAGGGAAACCAAATCATCTTCCTCCCCCACAGAGGAACCCTACTCTTGAAGCACCTCCAACAAACTTGATAGTTGGATATCTAGAAATAGAGCATGTTTCTTATTTCCAACTTGAGTTCAAGCAAGAAAATGGTGCTGATCTCTTCAGGGAGGATTATAAGAATCAGCTGGTGACTCCCACATTGGTTTCTTGAATTACCAGGATGAACCTAGAAGTGAAGGTGAAGCAATCAAAGGATCATACGTAGTATTCACTCAATCCCAAAATTAGTCATCTCAGCAGGCTGACAAAGAGAAGATAGAGGAGTGACCCCAACCAAAAATTTCAATTGTTGAGCAGAGAACTCCTCTTCCTTTTCAATCAAAGGACCCAATGATTGCCAAAGAAGTAAGTACATTAAACATCTCTGCACCTTCTACTTTAGATTCACAGATCAGTCCTCCCCCTCCCAAAAATCAAAAGGATGAACTCCCATCCTCTCTTCCAAGTCCATCTCAGTCATTTGCCATGATTGATCATGTCA
This sequence comes from Torreya grandis, assembly GCA_037957365.1. Lineage (NCBI taxonomy): Eukaryota > Viridiplantae > Streptophyta > Pinopsida > Cupressales > Taxaceae > Torreya > Torreya grandis. Next base: position 3,255,687 of record JARHVA010001261.1, on the reverse strand, counting down.
ATAAATCCAAAATTTAGATGACTAAATTTGAATACCTGCAAGCCAATCTTGAGCAATTGGACATTGATGGAGAACCAGGTGCGGACCTGTCTAAGGAAAAAATTGTGGTTACCCAAACGTCAACCCCTATAGCTCAAATTCTATTTGAGCCTTCAGGTAGGGATAATTACTTCTTGACCACAGAGGATGCTCACATCTCAACCGATGAAAGTCCTGAAGCTGGCAATCCAGGATTTGATCCAAACAAAACGTTAGAAGAATTAGTAGGGTGTAATACAAATCAAGAAAGATCTTCCATCTCCCATGAAGAGAAATTTGATAGAAGATCAGCTTCTGACGATGCTTAGATCTTGGAATCTGATGGTAGAAATTCTTCCACAGCTAGATACAGATCTCTGTTGCTTGAATTGAAGACTGCTCAAGATGAAGAGATCAAACTCCTTCACACCAAAGGAGATACTGAGCTAATGGTTTGTCAGAGGTCTGATGCTGACAATCCAATCATGTGTTGGACTGAACCAGTAGAATAACAAGCTATGGTGGTGGACCATACTGTTGTATTCCAAATTCAGCAAAAGGAACTCTTCATAGGGAAAGCAAGGAGTTATGGTTTTCAGTCTGATGAAAAGACCAAGAGGAAGACGTAGAAAATTGGTTTCTTGGTGGAGAGATCCATTCGCCCATCACCGTTTCTGGGGGCAAAATGTCTTCTTTTTGGTTTACCAAGATAACACACTCTTTTCTCTGCCTCACAATGGGCAGCATTTGAAACACTTCAACTCTTGAAGTATCAGATCATTGCATCTGTATATATGTATATTTGTACAATTTTTTTTAATTTTATTTTGTTTTTTTTGTTTCCATTTTTGATGCCTTTCATTTTTGGGTAGCATGACTTTGTAACCCAATGGTACACATGAAGACAATGGAGATTCTGGATTCTACTCCTTTCAATTCTTTTTGCAATTGATATAAGTTCCCCAACTGGAGCCAGCTATTGTCCCCCAAAAATATCACTCATTTTTGGGATAACATTTGAACTATTTTGGTCCTATAGACCAAATTTGTCTCTTCCCTTTTCAAAATTTGTCTTGGGCATTCAAATTCCTCATTTTTTAGGCTTAAATCTATAGACTCTATAGGTGGGTTCAATCAAAATAATCGGTTTCTAACACTTGGTCACTTTTAGAATTGGTTTAGTGCCTTGGTTCAAACAAAAATCTCCATCGGCAAGCATCAGTAGCAGGTTCAATGTTTGGTTCAACGTCAAATGGTTCAAAGGCGGGTTCAATCAAGTGGTTCAACGCTTTGTTTCACTCATTTGGTTCATCTGCTTTGTTTCAAATGCTTTGAATCATCATTTGGTTCAATCAAATGGTTTGTCAATCGGTTCAAGGCTTTGTTTGAACCGTTGAACCAAAACTTGGTTCATCAGTTGGTTCAAGCGATAAAGTTCAAAGGAGTGCCCCAAGAGTCAAAGACACAAGTGCCCTTGAAAAGGGAATTCCCATGGCAAAAAGTGACCAAGGCAAACAAACGGACCGAGACAAAAGCCTGACAAAATCTCACGGATGCTGCCAAGTGTTGATGACCGAGCCCCACTAAACTTTGTTTTTGCAAGTTGGCAGATATTGCCACGTGTCCCTCTTCAAGCTTGTTGGGAGCCTCCAAGTGTCAATATCCATAGTCTCTTCCCTTAGCTTCACTATTATGAGTAAAGAACATGGTGGGCCTAGGGATGAGTGACTAAAGAAAGCAGAATGTGCCACGTGTCCCTTGAAAAATTTGGCAGAAGCTGACAAGTGTCAATCTTCACAATTTCTCCCTCCTACTTCTTGTTTTCATAAAGACTGTGGTGGACCACTAGTGAGCTATTGAAGAAAATAGAACGTGCCATGTGTCATCATCTGCCTGAATCTCCAAAGATGAGCGGAGACTACCATGTGTTATCATCCACGTGAATCTAAAATAAGTCCCAAGTGTTTTCAAAGGCCGCTAAAGTGTAGCAGAGAAAGCCATGTGTCATCTTTCGTAGGGCTCTCAAAGGATATGTCATCTTCTGAGTCTCATTTCACTTTGCTTTTAAGAGCCACAAAAGCTGCCACATGTCCTTTGTAAGTTTAGTGGAACATGCCAAGTGGCATCGTCTGCATGAATCCAAATGAGTTACGCATAGTTCTACAATGTTCCTAAAATGTAATGGAAGCTGACACGTGTCATCTTCCACAGGATTCTCAAGAGGCAAGCAGAAGTTTCCACCTTTTCCGTTGTAACTCCGTGGAGAGGGACACGTGTCTACATCCGTGATTCTAAATTTCTAATAGGTTTCAAGGCCTCTATCAATAAACATTTCTCAGAGTCTCATGGAAGTTGCCACGTGTCTTCACCTATTTAGCAGTGGAATATGCCACGTGTCAATTGATAAAGACCAGCAGAAAGTGACTAAGGAATAGAGCATCGAATTGAATCTAGGACTTGATTCAAATAACTAGAAAAGGAGGAATGATGAAGAAGGATCAGATCGCCAGGTGGAGATTGAAAGCTGCAAACTTTCAATAAGCATGACTTGTTTCCCTGCATTGATAAAATCAAATGGGTAAAATGCTCCTAAGTTCTAGCCTATCTTCTTAACATATTCCAATGCAACATGATGTGTTACTGTTCTCGAGTCCTTCTTGAAGTGGCTATATAAGGGACTCTCTTCTATTGTAAAAGGGGATCTCTTTTTGACAAGGAGAACGAAACTCTACCCAAATTGAAAGACACTTTTTAGACTTTGAGCTCAAATTGTTTATCATATTTTGTTATTGGAATAAGAAAGCAAATGGTTTTTCAAACTTTGTGCTGTAATATCTTTTATTGTTGAGGAAACTATTCTTATGTCGTTTTCTTCAATATATCTTCTGTTCTTTTAATTTAACAAGCAGAATTAGTGACAACAGTCAAAAAGGTGTCCTAAAGAGCCAATTGTGGAGAGACTTTGTGCCCCCATAATTGCCTTTAGTGTATTTTCTTTTTATTTCTATGTAAAGGACTTTGGGATGACTTTGTGCCCTCATTTTCCTTCGTATCTTACTCTTGAGCAATTCAAGTGGAGACTTTGTGTTGTAGCTCGATTTGTTGGTTATTATATCCTTTGCTACATTTTGTTGTTACTACTAGGAGTATTCTTGTGGTTTGCAGAATAGTACTTTTGAAAGAAGAGGAGTACTGTCTGTCATTTCCCTTGAGTTTTTCCTTTGATCTGCATGCATCATCTCTGAAAAAAGAGAGATGGATGGTTTGTCCTACCCCTGAGTATTATTTTTTGTTTATATATATATATATATATATATATATAGGGAACCTCCCCTTGATGAGAGGAGATTAGTCCCCTTCTGATGTGGTGAACCTACACATTGGGACGACTAATCTTCCTACTTTTGCTGATCAGACCTATTTTGTTTATCAGTACGCTGATCGACAAAATATTCAACCAACAGGTATTATGACCTATATGCCTATCTTCATGACCACATTCTACCACTAGACCTATCTTTCAAATAATCTAAAGCCTTTATCCATCAAGACGCAATATATACCTTACTCAGACCAACCCTATACTTCCATAGTTTGATGGAACTCTGCTTCATTGTTTAACTTTGGTAGAATCTACATTAGCATTATAAGAAGTTCACAAAGGATTATGTAGATCCTATATAAGTGGGTTCATCCTATCCAAAAATATCTTTAATACCAGGTATTATTTGCCAATGATGGATGTAGATAAAACTGCATATGTGAAAAAATGTGATAAATGTCAATAGCATGCAAATCGAATTCATGCATCAGCCAAGACTCTAAAACCAATACTTACACATTCGTAATTTTCCATATGGGGCCTCAATCTCATTGGAAAGATAAAACCTACCTCATTCGATGACCATAAACATATACTTACTGCCACTAAATACTTCACTAAGTGTGTTGAAGCTATACCCCTCACTTACGTGACTGGAAAACAAAATTTCAAATTTATTTTCAACCATCTCATTTGCTGTTATGGTATCCCTTATGACATTATATTTGATAATGGTGGATCATTTAAGAATAATGATGTCAAATTGCTATGTTTTGAATACAATATTACTCAACATTTTTAAATGGCATATTATCCATAAGGTAACAATCATGCCCAAGCATCTAACAAAACCATTATCAACATCCTTAAAAAGATTATCAATGACGTCGGCCATGATTGGCACCTTCAAATATTCTTCACCCTCTGAGCATATCATACTAGTCATCATAATTCAATAGGAGCCACTTCATATTCACTTGATTATGACACTAAGGCCATTCTTCCCAGTGAAGTAGAGTTACCTTCTTTGCACATCTCTTTGAAGTATGTCCTGTACAATGAAGACTATCGAGTAGCTCGATTACAAGAGCTAGAGTTACTTGATGATAAATTTATGGCCATAGTTAATAACTTGTAAGTATAACAAAACTGACTCCATAGCCACTACAGTCGGTGCATCAAACATAGATAAATTAAGCTTGGTGATCTTGTCTTTAAAATCAATAGAATACCACGACCAAGAAGAAACATAAAGTTAAGTTCAAACCTAACTGGATAATTCCATTCATCATTGTTAAAAACTATGGCATCAGAGCATAAAGGCTCGCTATGCCAAATGGAGATGAACTTGATGAGCCAATCAACTTTATACACCTCAAACATTACTTCGCTTGAGAGACCTGGTGTATTGGCTATGAGGCCCATTTCTATTGTATCATAATATGACTTTCTTCTTTTTACTGTACCATTACAACACCTTTACCATTCTACCATACCTTCTCTATCAATCCAATTATTGTAACCCTCCCTAGCAAGCCCTTTGACCTTGGTTCTATTTTATTGGTACCATAACCACTTTCAACACGAAGATTTAGATCAAGTTTCAATAGTTGTTTCATCATTCTTGATAGAGGTCATATTTTGGAGTAGTATGACAAAGGTTTGGTAGTTACATTCTTTATTTCTTGTTTCATTTTATACCAAGTGTGCTTGATTATGACCACCTTTAGGAAAATTTGTGTCTCACTGTTGTGTTACTAATTATAACCACCTATGGGAAAATTAGTATCATTGACTAATGCCATTATATCCTTATTATATTTCCTATGGGAACATTAGGGGTAACACTTATGTATCATGACTTAAAGTATAACCTTGCCATGCGTATGCCATATTGTGCCATTTGCCTACTTTACCTATATTATTTGAATTGGTTGTTACCTAGTTAGATTCCTCCACTATAAGGTGGAACTATAGTGACTTGAGATCCCATCCTATGACTATGTAGGCAATGCTCGATTTACATTGAGGTTAGCTCAATCACCCTTTGTCATGCTCTCATTATTTTATGAGTAACATAAGCCATGCTCTCACCATTTTGTGAAAATTTTAAGTTTGAACGCTCTTATCATTATGAAATCTTGGACCATTTTGTATCTTTTCATTCTCCATCGAGTTGAGATGCTCTAAAAATTCCAAAAACATTTGAAAATGATTTAGAAAATCCAAAAACATCGACCACTTTTTTCCTTAAGGATTATGTGAACCCTCATTAAGTCACAAAAAACCACTTATCATTTAGTTTCCTCGTCTTTTTTGGCCTAGTATCCCATGCTATCATCATTTTACAAGCCCATTCCCATATTATTATATTACACAATCATGTTTTCCTTCTCATCATTTTTCTTCTATCCCATATCCTAGGAGAACTACATTTGGCCTAAAGTTTTTATCAGATATCACGTCCATGAAACTATATAGGCAACATTCACTTGCTTAGTGCATCTAGAGACAACTTAGCCACCCCTTTCCTTTTCTTCTATTCCCCCATTCTTGTTTGTTTGTTTAGTTATCCCTTATCATCTAGGGGCAATTTTTGTCATCTTGTTTATCATGTTGTATGTACTAATATTATGATTAACCATTGTTTGTGTTTTATGTTCTTTTGGTTATTTGTTGTTTGTTTATTATTTTATATTTGTTTTTTTATTTGATTTATTGTTATGAATTGATTCAGTCTATGTGCATTCACTAGGTGATTCCTTGAGCATCATTCTTGAATCCATCCATATTTCATACGTCAACATTGTCATCATGGTCTTTATCATTATAGCATTATTTTAACTTAATCATTAGATCATGTGTCAGTCTTTATGCATATTTTAGCCAAGTTATCATGGTGTTATATCATGATGCCTACCATCACGTGATACAATAAAAATTAGCTCCAGGAATCTACACGATAATGAAATAATGATATATCTCCTTCAAACTAGCAATATTACCGATCTAATACAAATCATATCCTTCATAGAGTAATTAAATAATGAAATAATTTTAACCCTTGCTAGTTCAAACAAGCATCTACCTACTCCTAGGTTGCCCAAATTCATTTTTTTCCTATGTACCACTTTGCCATACTGTTCATATTGTTAGGTTGTGGAGCTAAAAGCTTCACTGTATGGAAACATGGAGGAGGTTGCTGAGTGTCACAGTCACCAACGTCAGTCAAGCCAACCGACGTAGATCAGGGGTGGACAGGAATCTACTGACATCGGTCATGGATCAGCCGACGTCAATTATCTCCAGACAGACAGAGACTGATGTCAGTTGCCTGTGCGATTCCAGAACTATTAGTTTCACGAACAGTTTGTTTAACGAACCAGTTGTTTGCATGTAAAGACTAATTTTAGTCTTGGAGTTGCGTGTCTAATTATTGTAATTAGGAGGTCTAATTATTGTTTGCATGGGATCTATATATAGACTCATGGGGCTATATTGTAATTAAGGACAAGGAAGAGATCCTTTCGATTGTAAGATCTAGGTTTGCAGGTGTGCAAAACTAGGTTGATCTACAGGTGTTGCAAGATCAGGGTAGATCTACATGGTAAGTAAGATCATTTTATATTTAGGTTGTTTTAAGTTTAAGGGAGATCTACTTGAAGTACTTTGAGTACTTGTGTACTGGTAGTATTGTTACTGACTGGTGGAGGTGAACAACAACTCTGTGTTTGAGTTGTTTGTTGTGATCATAATTGAGAGAGAGAACTCTTGAAGGAGAATTACTGGGAGCCCTAGAGGTGTGGGAAGCCTTAGAGGTGTGGCATATTCTTTATTGTATTTTCTTTCTGGATGAGTTGAATACAAGATTGTATTGTCTCTCAAATTTTGTGTTGTTTCTGATTTCTAGTTACTTGTTACTTCTGGTTAAATTTTGTGTTTAGTTGCTTATACAAGGTAATCAATTGTGCTCTTAATCCTAACAATGGAATCAGAGCTGTTTGTTGTTCTAGATTCTTGACAAAGTGGTATCAGAGCGAGGTTGCAGGGAGCAGGTTTGTGTTGGATTATAGGTCACTCTCAGGGGTTTCTGATTAAGTGAGAGTATAGCAATGGCAAAAGAAAGTAAGCTAAGAATGGAGAAGTTTAACGGCAAGAATTATCAATTATGGAAGATGCAGATAAAAGATTATCTGTATCAGAAAGATTTGTACTTACCGTTGGGTGGGGTTGCAAGCAAGCCCATGGATATGAAAGATGAAGAATGGAAGGTTCTTGATTGGAAGGCTCTAGGATCTATAAGGTTGAGCCTAGCATCATCTATGATTTCCAACTTATCACAAGCTAAGACAACGGTAGAGTTAATGGGATCTTTGGCAAATTTATATGAAAAACCCTCAGCTTCAAATAAGGTATTTCTTATGAAGAAATTATTTAATTTACAAAGGTTGGAAGGTGGATCTGTACACAGTTATCTTAGTGATTTCCATGGTTTGATAAACTAGTTAGTTTCAGTCAATATTATTTTTGATGATGAAATTAAGGCTCTCTTAATCTTATGCTCATTACTTGAAAGTTGGAATAGTTTGGTAATGGCAGTTAGTAATACTACGTCTGCTTCAAATATCTTAAAAGTTGATGATGTTGTTAGTGTAATCTTGAATGAAGAAATTCGCAGGAAAAGCACAGGTGAATCATCAGGGAATGCTTTAAGTGTTGAAAGCAAGGGAAGGCAAAGAGAGAAGATCGAGCAAGGGAAATCAAGGTCAAAGATAGGCAGGAGATCCAAATCCAGGTATGGTAGGATAATCTGTTGGAATTGTGGAAAGGCAGGGCACATAAAGAAAAATTACAGGTTGGCTGAAGATCACCATGAAGGAAATGAAGAAGTAGATGTTGCAGATATTGTTGCACAGGATGCTCTTGTATGTTCCTTGGATAAAGTGTAATCTTGGGTGTTAGATTTTGGTGCCTCTTTCCATGCAACCCCAAATAGAGCATCTTTTCATGAATATGTCCAGGGAGACTTTGGAGAGATTTATTTAGGGGATGGTAAGCCTTGTCAAATGGTTGGCAAAGGGAAAGTGCAGCTGAAATTGCAGATGGGCAACATATGGGTGTTGAAGGAGGTCATGCATGTCCCAGTCCTGAAGCGGAACTTGATTTCTGTTGGAAAGCTGGGTGATGAGAGATGCACAATAACTCTCACAGTGGATTCTTGGAAAGTTTCCAAGGGTGCACTTATTTTAGCAATAGTTAAGAAAGTAGGTACTCTTTATCTATCTACTTGTATTACCAATTCTCCTTTTGGTTTATCTACTTCAGCTGTAGATTTGAAGATGTGGCTCCGTAGGCTTGGTCACATGAATAAGAACGGGATGCATGTTCTTGAGTCAAAAGGTAAGAGTTCAGATCCAGAAAGCATAGATCAAGATTTTTGTAAGCAACAGAAGAAAGTGAAGTTTCTTGAAACACGTGCTACAAGAAAGGATAGGGTCTATTGCACAAAGAGGAAATCTGATGTTTTTGACAAGAACAGGAAAGCCTTGGTTTTCTAAGAGAAGATGATGGACAGAGATCAGTCATAGGGGCTAAATAATTATAAGTAGGGTAGTTTGGATAGGGTTTTGATCCAAGGTAAGCTTGCGGGTAAAAAGTCATCACTCATAGGAAAACATAGTTACCAACATCGGTCAGGTGGAACTGACATCGAACAGGCAGGTACCGACATTGGTCATGTGCAGATTAGAGTCAGTGGTGTCAGGCAGGTGGCAACCGATGTCGATCAGGGAATCAACGTTGGTGACCAGGTGGACACTGATGTCGGTCAGGGAACCGGTGTCGGTGATCAGGTGGGATCGACATCGATCGGGTGCAAACCAGGGTCGACCAAAAAATAGATTTTGGGTGGACAACAAGCTATCAAGGAGTCTCAAACGTCCATGAGGAGGACTAAAAGTGTAATTAAGCCTCAAATTCATTATTCCCTTTCTTTAGATTACTTGTTGCTTAATGATGGTCAAGAACCAGGAAGTTTTAAAGAAGCAAAGCAGGTAGAATCTAGGAAACAGTGGGAGCATGGCATGAATGAGGATATTGATTCCTTGGGAGAGAACCAAAGGGGAGATTTGGTAGAGTTTCCAGCTAGAGAGAAAGCACTGAAAGACGAATGGATTCCTAGGTTAAAGAAGAGAGAGAATGGACATGTGAGACGGAAGGCCAGGGTATATGGTCTTGAGTAGGCTGCAGGACAATGGAGGTTTGATAGGTGTATGACAAAGCATGGCTTTAGTCAATGTCAATGTAACCGTTCTGTTTCCTTTACCAGGTTGGATAATATTAGCTACATTATTCTGTTACTGTATGTTGTGTGTATGCTTGTTGCAGGGTCACACATGCAGGGAGTTGCTGAGCTAAAGGTAAAGTTAGTTCAGAGGTATGTCATGGAGAATTTGGAAGCAGTGAAATTCTTTGGCATGAGTATTCCTAGAGACAGGGAAGATCACAGGTTGATGTTGTCTCAGGATGATTTTGTGAATAAGGTAGTGGCGAGGTTCAAGATGCAGGATGCAGAACCGATTAGCACACCTATGGATGGACAGTTCACAGAACAGTGTCCCAATTCACATAATGAGGTGAAGTATATGTGTACTAGACCTGAGTTTTCCCAAGCAGTGGATGTTGTCAATGAGTTCATGGACAATTCGAGAAAGAAGCACTGGAAAGTAGTTTAGTGGATTCTTAGGTATCTGAGAGGGACTAGCAGCAGGTTAACATGCTATGCAGGGTCAAGCACTTCAGAGATGGCAAGGGACTTGAATGACAGGTGTAGAACCATAGGATGTGTGGTGGTTGGTCTTCAAGATTGAACTTGAAGAGGGATACAAGCCAGGAAACAAATTAGATGATGTACAGGTATAGGTATAGGTATAGGTGTAGTTGTTTATATCCAAGTGGGAGATTGTTAGATTGTGGAGCTAAAAGCTTCAATGTATGCAAACATGGAGGAGGTTGCTGAGTGTCACAGTCACCGGCGTCGATTAGGCCAACTGACGTCAGTTAGGGGTGGACAGGAATTTTTTGACATCGGTCATGGATCGACTGACGTCGATTATCTCCAGATAGACAGAGACCGATGTCGGTCGCCTGTGCAGTTCCAAAACTGTTAGTTTCATGAACAGTTTGTTTAATGAACTAGTTATTTGCATGTAAAGACTAATTTTAATCTTGGAGCTGCATGTCTAATTATTGTAATTAGGAGGTCTAATTATTGTTTGCATGGGATATATATAATAGACTCATGGGGCTGTATTGTAATTAAGGACAAGGAAGATATCCTTCTGATTGTAAGATCTAAGTTTGCAGGTGTGCAAAACCAGGTTGATCTGCAGGTGTTGCAAGATCAAGGTAGATCTACATGGTAAGTAAGATCATTTGATTTTTAGGTTGTTGCAAGTTCAAGGGAGATCTACTTGAAGTACTTTGAGTACTTGTGTATTGGCAGTATTGTTACTGACTGGTGGAGGTGAACAACAACTCTGTGTTTGAGTTGTTTGTTGTGACTGTAATTGAGAGAGAGAACTCTTGAAGGAGAATTACTGGGAGCCCTAGAGGTGTGGGAAGCCTCAAAGGTGTGGGAAGAGTGTGGCATCTTCTTTATTGTACTTTCTTTATGGATGAGTTGAATACAAGATTGTATTGTCTCTCAAATTCTGTGTTGTTTCTGATTTCTAGTTACTTGTTACTTCTGGTTAAATTTTGTGTTTAGTTGCTTATACAAGGTAATCAATTGTGCTCCTAATCCTGATAGTGGAATCAGAGTTGTTTGTTGTTCTAGATTCCTGACACATATCAGGATACTAATGATTATAACCACATATGGGCAAATCATTGTATACCATCCCACTTGCATTACAAATGATTTTAACAACCTTTGGGCAAATCATTATGTTTCTATCTCTTTTAAGGTTAATGATTATAAATACCTTTGGGCAAGTCATTCTCTTTCTTCTTCCCAATTGGTGCACATTTTCATGATGATAATTCTTATAACCTCCTTTGGGAAAACCATTATCTCTATCCACCCAACTAGGGTATGTTTTTATCCTACCAATGATTCTAATTGCCTGTGGACAAATCATTATTTTCCCTTTAATGATTATAACCACCTTTGGGGAAATGATTCTCTTGTTACCCTAAGCCTTTTTTGATGATTATAACCATCTTTGAGCAATCATTGTCCCACTTATGCTAATGATTATAACCACCTATGGGCAAATCATCATGTTTGTTTGCCCAACTGGGGTAGATCCATATACCATTAATTATAATTGCCTCTAGGAAAATCATCCTTTTCCACTCCATTTCATCTTTTTGGTCTAATCATTTCCTCTTTTTGAGGGACTGATTGCCAACCCCTTTTCCAACCACTCCCTCGAGGGGGTACCTATAGTTAATCCATTACCATTGAAGTCATAAACATATAGGACCTTTTCATTCTTTGAGAAAATGTTACTATGTTTATAATTTCAATGCTTTCCCAAATAGGGGCAAACTATAGACACCTAAAACTGGCCACCAATGGCCTTTGATTAGACTTTAGACTAATTATTACCAACCATTACAAATTAAGCCTAGGAATCACTGAACATCCTAAATTTGCTTGTGCATCACTTGTCAAATCTCATAATCTCATTGAGACATCCCTCATTGGGGTATCCTATTGTAAGCAACAAAAACATCTTACATATTCATATTTAATCATCTTTTGGCATCACAACATGAAATTTGGACTATAAACCTATTAAGTGGAGTAAGTGCACACATAAAATCAAATCCTAAAAATGCTAAAAAGGCTAATCATAATTAATTAATAAGCTAAACCAAATTAAATGCCTAGTTGAGTTATCCATGTGCAATTAATGAATAAATAAATAAATTCAAAAATATTAAATATCCTAGATATTCTTGATTACCTTTACAAGTCGTCAAGCCTTTGAAAATATCTCAAAATATCATTAATTCTTGACACTTTTTAACTCTACTAGGATTATTTGATTCACCTAGGTTAGGTTAGAACCCATTTCATGTTTAAACTACAATTTAACTCATCTTGAGTTGAGGTTAGTTCCTAAGCCTATAAATACAAGTCATCGCCTATTGAAAAGAGAGCTTGGAAATAGTAGAGTTATAATGTAGGTTTTGTAGCAAGATTCATAGTGATAATGTTATAATGCTAAAATATTGAGTGAAGCCATCAAGCAAACATAATCCATATCAAACCAATATGGTGCAAACGACATAAGGAGAAAAAAAAACTCCATTGAAAAAGACTCTTTGAGCATAAATCGAGCAAGCCATGAAAAAATCATTTGGAGCTCTCAAGGAAGGTAAGAATTGTTGTACTTTGCATTTTAGTTGTAATTTTTATTTGATTTTGTTCATTAAGCTCCCCCTAAGATCTAGGATTACATATGTTGGTATGTTAGTGTGTTTATTTCATTATTTTATGGACTAACACTCGATCTAACCTCCTCTCTATTGTCAAATTATTATTATCACAACCATCACTTTGCACATTCACAAATAGGCCTACAATTTAGTTTTTTAGGTTTATTCCATTTTGTTTGTCCTTCACATGTGCCACCAAAGGATTATATATATGTTAAAGAGGCCCAAAGAGGTCATCCCAATGTTTCTATGGTCATTCAATTCCATATTAGATAATTTGGGAGGTTTTCACTGGTTATCTCTTACAATGACTAGTCTTTCACAAGCATTCTCATACTGCCTTCATGAAACAAACTTATAGGAGCACTTATAGGGTTAAATGCATGGATATTTGGACTTGAGGAGATATAATACACCTTAGGTGGCTTTTAAACATTTCATTTAAGGTTATATATCATATTCCTAATCATCTTTACCTTCTATGTATTCACTTGAACATGTTATCCCCTCTCATGAGGTTTTGAGAGCAACCTTACAAAATAGCCCCAATAACATATAAATTTCATTTTAATCAATTTATAGGGGTAAAAAAATATATGAGGGTATTATATAAGACCATTTGAATCTCACACATACCTTATAATTACACTTGAAACAAACCTTGCATCTTTCAATCATATTTGTGCCAAGGCTGCCCTTAGCTCAGCTATAGATGTTCACTTTCCTTTTTGACTTCAACCTAAAGATAATCCTCTCCTATTTTTATTTTTTCAAATTGGAGGTCTAAACCCATGTTATAGTCTTGTGTTCATTCACTTCTTCATCTCTCTATAAACCCCTTGATCTCATATAACAATCATAAATCTCCTTTCTCACCATTTAGACCCTAACAGGCCTGTGAGTGGTTATTTTTAGAATTATCCTTCTTTAGTTCACAATATGATTAACCCATTTTGTCTTATAGGATTAAATATGGATATCAAAATAGGTATTTATACTTGACCATCATTATAAATATTCCAAGGATGCACTAAGAGATTGTCCATCAGTCATATGCCTATACTTCTGCATCTACTATTATAATCTTTGTCAAAGAAAACCAAACAAATATTCTCATGGTTTGCTATTTTATTTGAGAGTGATCATTAAATTTTAATATCTCATGATAAGTTTCATGATCTCTCACATTCTTTCACAAAACTATTCTGAGTTCTACTTAAACACACTACCTTCAAAACATGATGTTTGTTTGTCTGTAGTTGTGTATTCTCCATACATGAAGTCTATCTATTAGATTATTCCAATGATAACTTAATTGGAGGTGGGATAAATATTGGTGAAATTGATTTAAGGGGTATGAGGTTGTATATTACTACTTGGGAAATATTTGGAGTGAGTAGATCTCTCAAACCAACAAGAATCATGTCCATTCCTTTTGAAATACCCTGATCAGTACTCATATATTAGATTGTATAAGCATTAAATGAATTGAATGTTCCCATAGTAATATTTTTAATTTCCTAAGTACCTATTACCTTGATCATATTCTTTATCACTTAGGGTCATTCAGGTCTTAAGATAGGCTATTGGCATTCAAAGCCTCTTGACTCTTTTCTTGTGTTTCATCTCATCAAGATATCTTCCATAAAATTTGTATATGACATGTTTGAACCTTGAAAGGGTTGGGGATTTTTCATGGGTATCCTTTAGGTTGTGGAGAGAGTGTGAAATTTTTGTGAAAGTCAACTCAAAGACTCTGAGCTGCATTGGATCCCTCAATTCTTCAAACCCTATCATGTAGAATTTCAAACTGCCTAGTTACCAAGGTTACCTACCTGCACATTAATCTCATGTGCCAAATGATGGTAGATATAAAATTTATAAGGTTTTATATTCCTTGAGGATTCATTTTCAAGTACTCACTTTACCTTCACTAGTTCATTCATGCATCAACCATGCTCAAAACTAAGACTTGGGGTTTTGCTAGGATTTAAGACCACCTCATGGTCTGAGTGATTGTTCATAAAGGAGGGAAACCAATATGATAAATATGTTCATGAATTTTAAGAACATTAGGACCAATGAATTTGGTAAAAGTCTCAGGTCCCAACTCTCTTTTTTTTGTACAGACCAAGCATGTGAAACTCATCTTCACAAGCTTTGTGAAAGAGGTGATGGAGATTGTGATGCAAATTTTGGCTTCTTAGGACCTGTGCAAGCTTTATATTCATGTAAATGACCTAAAGAAGGTGAGGAAATAATATGAAAAAAATATCACTTGAAGATGGATCCTTTCTAACTATAAAAGTGCCTAAAACTACCTGCAAAATAATGATTTACTCCTTGTACATTGAACCTACAAAATTAACCATGATCTAAATTGTAATGACATTCTTGACATATATACAAATTATATATCTCCTTAATATGCCTTAACGAGTGTGTTTGTGTGCACATTTCATATTTTAACTTTGACATTGACTTATGTGACATGCTTACATGATATTTGATGACCTTAGAGACTTATTTACCTTTGAAGAATGCTTGACAACTAAACCGCATAAGATGACATTGGAAATAAATATATACCTCATGTAAAGACTCAAGATGGTGACTTCAACATCCATTACACCCTGACAATAATGACCTCTACAAGAAGTAGATAAGACAAGCAAAATATAGTGAGATAAAAAACTGTTAACTTTCCAAATACCTTAACATATGCTAATTTACCTTAACATTTCCAAAACATGACATATGCAATTTTAGACCTCTAAATCTCTTATTCTCACTCATTCATACATTCCTAAAGAACTAATGCCTCATTTCATAACCCAAGACATGACTTATCAAATTGATATGTAGACCACTCTAGTACACACTATGAAACCTTAAACTATGCTAATCAAGAACTTCATTGAACAATAAGACCATCATGAAACCTCATGAAGTAGGCATAAGACATCACAAGAAATAACAGGGCTACTAAAAGGGTTTAATATAAGCTAAAGAGAAAGTTTTTTTTGAACCTATCATATGGTAGCCAAAATTTAGCTAGAAACTTTGGTACTCTACTAGGGATGCTTGATTGCTAAGCATGTTAGACTAGTTGCCTTATCCATCCATTGGGATACATAGTCACTTGCCCTCAAATTGAGACACAATATTTCCTTAAACAAGATGAAAAAATAAAAACACCTCCCAACACACAACACAAAAAAGACAACACACACAAAAAACCAATACAAAAAAGATAAAACACACACTTATGTTAATAAAGCACTTAGGGAAAACAAAGCATAAATAATCACTATACATAACTAACCTCAACATTTCTTCCTCCTCCAAGATCAACTAGGAAGCTCTTAGATCACCATGATACCATTAAATCATATTATCATATGTTGAGTGAAGTCTAACTAGGTACTACTCATGGAGTGAGAACTTACACCCACATTCTAAGATGTTGACATACTCATGATTTCCATGACTAGCCATCACACCTTATTAATTCATTCCCTTATCTATTATTTGACTATGTGAGTCAATAACCAAATCATACTCATTCCAAACTTTGCTCCTTGGCACAAACAATCTCATTCTTACCTCATCAATAGGCTGCTCCTGATTAAGCTGAATAATCTAAGATAGATCTTGTGGCATGCTTGTAGGGCTCAATTCAAGGAGAGGTGCACCTTCCTTCTTGAGGCTTGAGGCCAATGGAACTTAGTTTCATTTTCAAAGAGTAAACAAGATTATACAAACTTATGGAGAAGTTTATATCCTTCTTTGAGGACATAAAACGAGTCATCATTAGGTGGAATTACTTCTTGGAATGTTAGAGTAGAAGAATTAGCTCTTTTTTGCACTTTGACTTGCTTGCTAAAGCTTCCTTCTTCTATTTTGATCAGCATATACTCTCCTTACAGAAGATTTAAATTTGATCTAATCACCTCAAATAAGTCTTCAAACTTCTTTTAATTATCTCTTAGGTCAATTAGGTCCTCTTGTAGCACATTAAACTCCTCTTTGCAGCAAAAGAGAGGTTCATCAGCTTGAGGATAACAAAGAGGTTTAAAGAAGAAATTTACCTATATAACTTATTCATACTTGATTGTCACCTCACCCACTATTGTATAGTCATCTTGGACCTGTTCATCACCAGCAAACATATCCTAATGTGATCGATCCATTTGATCATTGATGGCACTTTGAAAACATGTCTGTGATACTAACATTATCAACTCATTAAGGCTTGTCTTCTTCTCACCTTTAAAGATTGATTTGCATCCATATTCACCAAGTGGTGTTCCAATGGTAATTTATTCATCACATATGTTTAAAGTATCATCTTCATATCCTTCTTAGGAGTGATCTTCAGCGGCAATTTAACTATTTTTCTCAAGGAAGGGTTGCTCATCTTCAAAAACTAGTTTTTAACTCCCATGATCAAAGAGCTTGTCTCTCTCTTCCCTCCATTCACCAATGAATCCCTCAAAATTTGAAATGTTTTGGATTTCAACTTTATCCACAAGCACTTCATTCTTCATTTGAATGCCTTTTTGAATCGATTTCTAAGATGGGAAAGTCTTAGGTTTTTAAAGATTTTCGACAAGGATTTCTTGTTTGCCTTGGATTCTTTCTCAAATTAATTTATAAGATGTGAAGGCTTTAGGATATTAAGGGGGGATGGGTGTGGCTTAAATAAGTTCAAATTCTTCCTTGATCCCAACTCCTTAATCTAGGCTTGTTCCTCTTTGTTTATCCCATGACTATACCACTTGATTCTAACTTAGAATCTTAAAGGACTTCTTGGGGGGTTCTTGAGGAAAGGGAATGGTGTTTTGTGCCAAGATAGCCTCATTAATTTCAATCCAAGTAGTAATAAAACTCTCCAATTCTGATTTGTTTTGATCCTCAACCCTCTCAACAATAAGCTCTTCTTCTTTTAGATTCTCTCTTGGATTGATTTTCATGATGGGAAGGCTTGAGGTGTATATGAAGGACTTGGGACACTTTAATGCTCACTTAAATCAGTATTTTGAGGAAGAATGGGTGGTATAAAAGAGGGATAAGGTGGTATAGTAGAAGACACATGAGGCTAATAGCACTGAACTTGTTTCCCTTCATGAATTATTAGCTTGTCCAATATACATTGAATTAGGCTACCTATGTCCATCATGTCACTAGTGAGTATTTCCCAATTTTTTATCTCAATAGGTGCCCACTCTCTCTTTATTAGCTACAATTATTCTCTCACATTCTAAATGAGATGACTAGGAAGACTTTGACCATACTCCCTTTGTGTGTTGATCCCTATCATATTCCTTTCATATCCCAAGAGAGTTTACTTGAAGCTTGAGATAGACTGATTTGAAATATGACTATGTTGACTAGGGGAAACATGGTCTTGATAAGGATGATTAGAGAGATGAAAAGGCTGCCAAGAAGATAGACTATCTTGGTAAGACTATTGAGGGAAAGAATGAGGGTAATACTCTTAATAGTAAGGATGATAAGAACCAACATATTGTTGGTAAGGGTCAAAAAACTGCTGACAAGAATTAACATGAGTTTAATATGGATCATCAACTTGTGTAAAACAAAAATCAACTTCAAACTCAACCATGAGACCTCATGAAAAAGTCAAAAATGAAATATCGCTTACTCAAAATGGTACCTGTTGACGCAAGAAAGTGCACCCAATGGCAGGAAAACAAGTTCTTGCCCTTTCTTCACAACATGGAAACTCCTCTCTTGCCTGTGGGACAGCAAAGCAGGAGAGGAGAGTCTCTAGATAAGGGCTAGCTCCCTTTGATGTATCATGTTTGTTTTAGCAAGTGCAAATACATACAAGTATATATATATATATATATATATATATATATATATATATATATATATATATATATATTGGGGGGATGAAAAGGGAAGAAAATATAGGAAAACAAACTACTCTATGGAGGTGATACACCAAAACAAGGTGACCTTCTCACACCCACTCTCAGAATCAGACAAAGACAACAAACATACACTCATACTTGGCAGGGAGACTAGGCTACAAGAAAATGGCAGGGAGGTTCTTATGAAAACATAGGAACAAGGACTCACCAAGATGTTGCAAAATACATACTATAAATGACTTCCTCTATTCTATATCTCCAAATGGAACTCTTCTCCTATCAGCTGTAGACAATGGTGCCTTGTGGATAACTGGTGTGTTGGTGCTGAACCTGTGAGAGCATCAAAAGACAATGACTAGACACAACTCAAACACTCAGAACATACACAGAATATCCATCCAAGAAGAGGTAAAACTATCTTTATAGATTCAGGTGGAAATTTTAATAGGGTTGCGCCTTGTTAAATTCATGAAAAGATCATTACAAAAATGACAAGTATCGAATATATATGAAATTCCAAGAGGCTCATTTGGCGCTCTTTTGTTACAAGTGGCCTATTTTGCCTGTTCATGAAAAGAAACAAGCCGCTCAAAATATTAATGAGCTGTGTGCTTTGTTCTGCTTGAATTTTGCATTTTTAATGTCACAACATGGTTTGTCCACCCATTAAATGTAAAATGAAGAAACCAGTTACATTCTTTAGTTGTTGCATCTTCTCATGATCAATTCGAAGGAACTATTTCACCTAGTGGAGTCACCTCTTCAAATTGGTGCCACTTGGACTTAATTATTTGCTCATTCTGTGTGCGTCCTCTTGTCTTTTATCGAATTTGTCTCTATTTGGCTTGTTCGGCCCCCAAGGGAAAACTTTCAGCAAGTTGCTGCATTCTGGGCTCCTTGGCAATGCTTTCTCAATTGGAAACAAAGGCCATTCTATTCTACTAAATTTGACGCTCACCCGACCATCAAGCTTTGAAAATCAATGGATATTCCATCCTCTTGAAATTGACGGCTTTTTTAGCATCATCGCTTGAGATCCAACGGCTAAACCATTCTACTAATTTTAACGTCCACCGGGACGTCATCGGGCTCTTCAAAAATGTCATCGGGTCCGTCGCTGACTCAGTTGGGTCCAATGCCACGTGGCATCCAGGCATTTCCTTATTTCTTCACGGGCATCTTCCTTCACTATTTTTCCCTTTGGCACCTTGACTATGGCTTTTCGCTTGAATTTTTGTAGACAAATTGTCCGCGGGAATTTCTCGCGGACAAAAGTCTGTGAGAATTCTGTCGGGGCTTTTTTGCATTGTTTTTTGAAGCGGCCCGAATTCCTTAGAAAGTTGATGAACCAATATTGAACTAGACTTGTTGAAATTAGGCCGAACCAAATAGAGAAACACTGGCATAAACTTGTGCACCTTAGAATAATTGCCTTCGAATGGTGAAGAAAGAAGGTGAACAATTTTGGCTTGTGAGTAAAAAATTGGTCAATAGATGGCGACTCACAGGGGAAGCATGCCTGCCATGCTTAGAATCTAGCTGCCTTGAAAATCCATTGGGCATGGAGTCAGATAGTAACTTTGAGAACTAGCAATAGCTCTGTCAAAACCTGGAACCAACCACACAGATCGACTTCCATGAAAGGAAAACTATTACCTGTGTAACAACACTTAGGGAAAAATAGGAAAGAAAACAAGGGAAAATATGTATAGGCAAACCCAAAAATTAGTGGCAATGCTTAGATGTGTCCCATTGACTGGGATAAGTAGTTCTTTTCCATCCAACCTAGAAAGTTAGAACGCATTATGCTACTTGCACTGAGTAATCACGTAAGGACCACTCCATATGGCGTCAAATTTTGCATGTTTTCCGGGCTTAGCTCAATCTTTGTCCCATTTCAAGACAATGTCTCTTTTAGAAAAATCTCTTGACAAAGACTTCTTGTCGAAGTGCCTTTTTACTTGCTATTGGCAACTTGTCAGAGAAGCCATAGCCCGATCCCTTACCTCTTAGAGCTCCATTTGCTCACACAACCTGACCTCCATGCTGGTTCCTTATTCTAGTTACAGTTGGTGGGAGAGATCTAATGCTGGAAATTCAAGTGAGATGGGAAGCTTGGCTTCCCTTCCATACATGAGCGTCTATGGAGAATTTATGATTGCTCTCTTCAGAGTAATTCGATCGGCCCATAGAGTTGTCTTTAGCTTGGCATGCCAAGTCCTCTAATTTTTTTCCATAGTCCTCTTTATAATTTTGATCAAATTTTTGTTGGTGGAATCAGCTAGCCCATTCCCCTACGGATAATAGTTTGATAAAGTGCTGAGGTATATGCCATACTTTAGCGCCCATTCACTAGTTTTGATTCCCAAAAAAGCCAAGGCATTATCTGAGATTATGGTGGCTGGGACCCCAAATCTTGTTACCAGATCTTCATAAAAATCTAGGACTGCATTTTCATTCACCTCTTTCAAAGCAATAGCCTCCACCCACCTGGTGAAATAATCCGTGGCAGTCAGCACCCACTTGTGCCTAGCACTGGAGGGAGGATTGATCATCCCTATAAAATCCAAGCCCCACTGCATGAATGGTTACTCAATTTGAATGGGCTATAGAGGCATGGTGGCCAATCGCTATTTTCCATCAAAAAGTGCACACTTTTGGCACTTTCTTACCCAGGCATGGGTGTCCTTGAAAAGAGTAGGCCAGAAATAGCCAACTCTCATTATCTTTGTTGCCGTAGCTCTAGGAGCAAAATGGCCACCAGCTGGCCCATCATGAAACTCGGCTAGTACCTTATCAGCTTGACTGGGGTCAATGCATCTTAGAAGAACCCTAGAGAGATCCTTCCTAAACAATACTTCATCAACCAAAACATAAGGAAGGGACTGGAGTTTAAAATATCTTCTTCCAGTTTTATCAAGACCCTGTGGACACTCACCCGTGAGAAGGAAATGCTTCATGTCCAGCATCCAATCCTTTATGACAGTTGGTTCTTCTGTAGTGGCTACATCATGGATTAGCAAGCTATTTCCTCCCTTTTGTTTGAAACCTGTAGCCAGCTATTTGCACATGCCTCTGCCCCTCACCAGCTTGGTGATTTTAATGTCTACATCATACTCCATCACTTTATTGATCCATCCCACTCTTTTCTCATTTAAATCTTGATTGGTCAAGAAATCCTTAACGCCAGGATGTGGGACCATAAGATGAATCCTGCTGTTAGACAACATATTCCTAAATTTCTTCAGGCTCCACACTACTTCCAAGACTTGCTTTTCTACATATGTGTACCTGACTTCGAAGTCCTCTAACCCTTGGCTGAAGAAGGCGAGTGGCTACTCGAGGTCATCGCCATTTGCTTGGGTAAGCATGGCGGATATCACTTCTTCATTTCTGAATGTATAGAGGTTGAAGTCTTTACTGAAGTCAGGGCTGATCAGAGCAGGCACTTGGGCTAAGGCCTGCTTAATGGCTTTAAAGCTATCCTTTCTTTGCGCTGTCCACTTGAATTCTTCACCTTTCTTCAACATAGAGGTCAGGGGCTTAACTATCTCAACGAAATTTGAAATGAATCTCTGAATAAAATTTATCCTACCAAAGAAACTCTATAGGCCTTTTTTGTGCTTTGGTAAGGACATCTCCAGAATGGAGCGAACTCTCTCAGGGTCAATGGACAAGCCCTTCTTGGACACAATGTGGCCAAGAAGTTTCCCCTCATGAACAACAAACATGCATTTCTTTGGATTAAGAGAGATGCCAAATTCCCTGCACCTCTCAAAAATCTGCCTGAGGTGTTCTATGTGCTGGCTCACTTCCTTGGAGAATACCGTTATGTCATCAAGATATACCAGCATGTTGTTATTTATTAATCCACCGAAAGCCATGTCCATGGCTCGCTGAAAGGTAGCACCAGCATTGGATAGCCCGAATGGCATCTTCTTGTAGGCAAACATTCCCCATTTGGTGGTGAAGGTTGTTTTGTACTGATCATAGCCTTGCACTAGAATCTGATTATACCCTGAATAGCCATCCAAGAAGGAGAAATGCTCGCTACCAGTTACTTTTTGAAGAATCTGTTCCATGCTTGGAAGGGGATAATGATCCTTTAGAGAGACTTTATCAAGGTCTCTGAAGTTGACACATAGCTTGATCTCCCCATTTTTCTTTCTAATAGGAACAAGGTTGGCCAGCCATGAGGAATGTTTGATTGGAAATATAATTTTGGACTCAATCAATTTGGCCAATTCTCTTTGCATGAGGGGCTCAATTGTAGGATTGATAGGCGTTTGCTTTTGTGTGACTGGCCTGGCACCTTCTTCTAATTCAATGGTGTCTTGGGCAAGTCTTGGGTCGAAGCCCTTCAAGTCACTGTAATCCCATGCAAACACATCAGTGAACTCTTGACACAGTAGAATAAAATCTTGCCTTTCTTGAAATGTGCAGACCTTGCCAAGTGCTAGCAACTTGTCCTTGAAGATTTTGACCCTTTCGTAATTCTCTTCTTTGGTCATGATGTGTGCCTTGTCATTTCTCAGTTGGTCATCTCTGTTGAAAATGCTTTCAAGCGTGACCAGACCTTTAGGGAGTTTATTATTCTTCAACTGAACAATCTAATTTCCATATTGTTGTTGTAACTTTGCCTGGTTGTGTATTGCAAACTCAGCTTCTTCCTATAGGAAGAAAGCTATCTGTTGGTCACTTTTGAAAACTTGCCAATTTGCAATGTTGTCTAGGGCAGAGGGTCAAACTACCACTTTCAAGTGGCATGAACCACAATCTTGGCTTATTTCCTTTGAAATGTCAAACTGAGCACGAATTGCTGCCAACCTATTCGCATGTTTGTTCTACTCCCTGGGAATTGAGACAATGTTGAAGGCAAGGAAATCTTCCATCAGGTCCCAGACCCTATGCTTGTAAGACTTCAGCAAGGAGTTCTTTGTTAGATTCCAGCCCTTCACCTGATTCACAATCAGCTCACTATCCCCCAAGATCTACAGCGCCTTAATCCCTCTTCTTCTTGCCCATTCCAGCCCATGGATCAAAGACTCATATTTTGCAACATTACTTGTGCAAGAGAAATGGAACTGAAAGGTTGAAAAGTACCTTTCCTTTGAAGGGGAGACCAACATCACCCCACCTCCAGCACCTAGATTACTTCTCGAACCGTCAAAATACAGCTTCCATAGGCCAAGGTCCTCTTGTTCTGCCTTCATCAAATTTGGCATGAAGGCACCTTCTTCGTGCATGCAATAGACTCCAAGGTTTGTCTCCTCTATAAACTTGTATGGATCATGTTCAAAGTTATCACTTTCCCACTCATCCAAGAGTAGGTCTGCGACTCCTTCAAGAGCAGAGGACGGAGCTTGGTCTGTCTAGGACTCTTCTAGGTCGATGATTGTGTAACTGACATTCACTGCCTTGGGAGTGTATGGTTCTAGATGGTCCTTGTAGAGTGGCTCAGACTCGATTTTCACCTTGGTCCCATACTTGGTTCTAAAAACCAGATATGACCAATTCGATACTAGATAGCCACCTATTTTGGACGTGAAGTCCCTGGACAGGCACATTGCGAAAAATGGAGGAACATCCACTACTACAATATCATGAGGAATTGAGAAGGTTGGGCAAGCATGCAATGTCAAGTCTAAACCCTTCAAAATTTTGACTATTTTTACAAGTGTCCCATCTAGCTATAGGACTCCCTTTTTCATTTTTTCATACTTCAATCCCATCTTATCAACAATGCACTTAGGCATTATTGATGTACTAGCCCCACTATCAATTATGCAGTTGTGTACCAAGAAGTCCCCAATGATCAAGGATACGTAGAAAGGGGGGTCTTCTCTTCCTTCTTTACCTGTCCTGGAGTGGAAGGCTATCCATTTGTCATCAAGACATTATCAATGTTTGCTGGAATAGCTTGCTAATCTAGCTCATGCAATTCTTTCTTTAATACGTCCTTCTATCCTGGAAGAGATAATGAATCCCATAAAGAGATGCTCACATGCAACTTCTTCATCTAGTCCAGTATATTGACTTGGGGACTGTTTCCCTTCATGTTTTCTTTTGGGCTAATCCCAACTGGAGCTGTAGGCTGAGGCGCTGAAGGTGCAAGCGAGTGTTTGAAAATTGGGGCCTTTTGAAATGAGTGTGTTGGAGGAGGTGTTGTTGTCGCTTGAGTGGTATCTTGCACCTCTCCCACTGCTCTTCTCTTAAATCTTGTGTTGGCTGCAACACAATTATCCTGATTGTCTGCAGCGCCCCCATGATTGATTGCAAAAAACTCACCCTCTAGGTGATTCATAAGAGCAGAATCTGGCTGGGCCTGATTGCTACTCGTGCTGGGTTGAGCTGGAGCCTCAAAAAAATTGGGAATGAGTGACAGCCTAATTTTTTGTATTTTAGGAATAATTCATCATCTCATTTGTGTGAACAACCTGTTCTTGGCCGTATCCCATGGTCGAACAGCTAGGCTGATCTTGTACAAGATTATTTTGAACAGGCACTATGGCCTTAGATGATGAGGGACCGGTGTTGTAATTTTGAAATGGCCTGGTTGTAGTGAGCTACCCCTAACCTTGATTATAATTCTAAAAAGGGGGTCTAGGGGCTTGACCATAATTTTGGTACCCTTGATTTGGTCTATTGCCTTGAGATTGCTGCCTTTTAATGGCAACAAGTTTGTTGGACATGATCTGCAACATACTCTTAACCTCATGAAGCTCATTTGATGGAACAACAGCTGGTTTTTTGATGGCAGGTAGAGGAGCCAATGTGGGAGCAACTGTCTGAGCTGGGGGTAACATGTCTGGGAAAAGTGGCATGTGAGGCCTAGGGGCGATCTTCCCATCCTGAACTAAGCAATTTTTAGCTGCTATGGCGATGTCATAAGCAACAGGCAATATATGCCCTCCCATAGATTGTATCATCACTACAATGTCACTGTTTAATGCTTTTAAATAGTACAAGAAAGCGTAGTTGGGAGTCAGCCTTACCAGGATGGGAATTCTATCCCAAGTCTTTTGAAACCGCATGTTGAAGTCTTGCATATACTCATGCGGAGCTCTCTTTATGGTTGTCAACTGCTTAGCAAGTGAGAGGTCATCACTTTTTTCCCCAAAATGATCTGTCAACTAAACACCCAATTCATTCCAAGAATGTATTGAGTTCACAGGCAAGGTCCCGTACCAGTCAAGAGCTTTGCCTTTCAGAGACAATGCTAGCAATCTGATGGCAATATTTTCTTCTGTTACATTGTGGATATTATAGAGGTTAGCAATATTCTTAATATGCTCAATGACTGTAATGGGCCCCATTCCATCGAAAGAAGGCACATTCTTCAGAGCTGTTCCTGGGATTGGGTCATATTGTGGGAGATTCAAGGGCCTCTCACCATGAAAAGTTGTGAATGGCAAAGCCATGGTTGGGACTGGCTGTAACTGAGGTTCTGTTGTGGCTGTGTCTCTTATAACAAGCCTAGGAGGATTGCTTGTTGGATAAGGATGAGTTTTCTCAAATCGTAGTCTTTTAACATAATTGAAAGGTAATTCAATGAATTCGAAAGGAACCCCTCTTGAAGTAGACCTTGTGGTGACTTTAGGCATAGAAAGTTAAACAACTAGTCTTAATTAGAGAACTGAAGCTCTTACCAGTGGAGTCGCCAGATGCTGGAAAACTTGAAAATGCTATGACAGGACCAGCATCAATCCTGAAACTTTTTTGAGTTATCAAACTGTGTGTCCCACTGGGCATGCCAAAATTGTTGATGCAAGAAAGTGCACCCAATGGCAGGAAAACAAGTTCCTGCCCTTTCCTCGCAACATGGAAACTCCTCTCTCACCTATGGGATGGTGAAGTAGGAGAGGAGAGTCTCTAGATAAGGGCTAGCTCCCTTTGATGTATCATGTTTGTTTCAGCAAGTGCAAATACATACAGGTATATATATATATATATATATATATATATATATATATATATATATATATATATATATATATATATATATATATATATATATATATATATATATATATATATATATATACACATATATATATATATATATATAGCTATATAAACTGGGGGGATGAAAAGGGAAGAAAATACAGGAAAACAAACTACTCTACGGAGGTGATACACCAAAACAAGGTGACCTTCTCACACCCACTCTTAGAATCGGACAAAGACAACAAACATACACTCAGACTTGGTAGGGAGACCAAGCTACAAGAAAATGGCAGGGAGGTTCTAATGAAAACATAGGAACAGGGACTCACCAAGATGTTGTGAAACACATACTATAAATGACTTCCTCTATTCTATATCTCCAAATGGAACTCTTCTCCTATCAGCTGCAGACAATGGTGCCTTTTGGATAACTGGTGTGTTGGTGTTGAACCTGTGAGAACATCAAAAGATAATGACTAGACACAACTCAAACACTCATAACATACATAGAATATCCATCCAAGAAGAGGTAAACCTATCTTTATAGATTCAAGTGGAAATTTTAACAGGGCTGCACCTTTTTAAATTCATGAAAATATCATTACAAAAATGACAAGTATCGAATATATATGAAAGTCCAAAAGACTCATTTGGCGCTCTTTTGTTACAAGTGGCCTATTTTGCCTGTTCATGAAAAGAAACAAGCCTCTCAAAATATTAATGAGCCATGTGCTTTGTTCTGCTTGAAGTCCACATTTTTAATGTCAAAATGTGGTTTGTCCACCCATTAAATGTAAAATGAAGAAACTAGTTACATTCTTTAGCTGTTGCGTCTTCTCATGATCAATTCGAAGGAACTATTTCACCTACTGGAGTCACCTCTTCAAATTGGCACCACTTGGACTTAACTATTTGCTCATTCCATGTGCATCCTCTTGTCTTTTATCGAATTTGTCTCTATTTGGCTTGTTCGGCCCCCAAGGGTGAACTTTCAGTAGGTTGCTGCATTTTGGGCTCCTTGGCAATGGTTTCTCAATTGGAAACAAAGGCCATTCTATTCTGCTAAATTTGACGCTCACCCAGCCGTCAAGCTTTAAAAATCAATAGATATTCCATCCTCTTTAAATTGATGGATTTTTTAGCATCATCGCTTGAGATCCAATGGCTAAATCGTTCTGCTAATTTTGACGTCCACCGGGACGTCATCGGGCTCTTCAAAAATGTCATTGGGTCCATTGCTGACTCAGCTGGGTCCAACGCCACATGGCATCTAGGCACTTCATTATTTCTTTGTGGGCATCTTCCTTCGCTATTTTTCCCTTTGGCACCTTGACTGTGGCTTTTTGCTTGAATTTTCACAGACAAATTGTCCACAGGAATTTCCTGCGAAAAAAAGTCTGCGAGAATTCCACCGGGGCTTTTTTGCATTGTTTTTTGAAGCAGCCCGAATTCCTTAGAAAGTCGATGAACCAATATTGAACCAGACTTGTTGAACTTAGGTCGAACCAAATAGAGAAACACTGTCATAAACTTGTGCACCCTGGAACAACTACTTTCGAATGGTGAAGAAAGAAGGTGAACAATTTTGGCCTGCAAGTAAAAATTGGTCAACAGTAGCTAGGTTGTTACAACCATTTGAGTGCATTCGAATTTGCCATTGATGTTCATTGAAATGCCTCCAAAGTTTGGTGTATTGAAAAGCAACACCAAAAACTCTTCAATTGATTAACAATCTTGTCCCTCTAGGCATGATATACCTATTATAGATCATATTTACACCCTTAAGAGGGTGTTTCAAGCCCTTTAAATTGAGCTATACAATGGGATTAGTCCTAGGTTGTGGGTGACCTCTAAGTAGACTAAACCTCTAGATTATAGGGCTAGCTCACCTTAATGCATCGATTGGGCTCCACTACTAACTTGCAAAGGAAAAGAGGAAGGAATACCCTGAAAGAAAACTAACTAAAAGGGTGATAAATGAAATCAATTGATCACTACCAAATAACTGCATGTGCAAATGTAGACTATGAGACTAACCTTAACATACACTACTCCTAATCTAAATCTCTCACATCAACATTTCAATGTGGAGGTTATGATAGATGTTTATACTAGGAGGACTAAACAAGAGGTCTAGAATGACACTAATGAGTAGACAAACTCACTCAACCCTCACACTTCACTTGAACACTTCACATGACCTATAAAAGAATCTTTCAAACTACATATAGGTGTTAG
Organism: Torreya grandis; assembly: GCA_037957365.1. NCBI lineage: Eukaryota > Viridiplantae > Streptophyta > Pinopsida > Cupressales > Taxaceae > Torreya > Torreya grandis. The sequence goes on along the minus strand of JARHVA010001261.1, from coordinate 3,226,809 downwards.
GATAGGACAACATGTTAAGGAAGACCAAGAAAATCACTAAACAAGATTAACTATCCATGCATACACACTAATTATAGTCAAAGGAGGAGGTAAAACCAATAGTCTTTATTAATTGAAGGCATACAAATGAGAAAGTATTCACCATACTCAGGTGGAGGATCCATTACAAATCCAAACAAGGATGTTTATATAGAGAAGGAGAGAGAAATGGCATAGAAGAGAGTCATTAAAAAGTGTCCCTCATGAAGGAGTGGGTTATCAATAAAAATATATACAAGTAGTTAGTTATGAAGTCTTCTATCAATGTGTGTGTCCTTTGAATTGATCTTCTCTTCATCAAAGTGGCATAGAGTAACTCTTAGCCTTCTTGGGTCACTCATCATTGAACTGTCAATTCTTGTTTAGAAAGATTTATAATTATATGTGTTTAAATGTGTCATTTTCTTATGCTTTAGGATCTTCATGCCACTCTTCTGTAGTTCTTGTAAATTTCTTCTTTTATCCTTAAAAGCTCATAAACTAAACAAGCTCTTTTTGGACCAAATGCCTCAAAGATTGATTTATATTCATGATTTAAATATCTCTCCATGAAGGACCTATATCTACCTTAACAAACCTATATCAACCCTCTTTATTTCCTCATACACTCTCCATCACTCCATTTCACACCTAAAGCCCATACTTGCTTGCATTTCCTTGTAGCCCTCAAAATAGACAAAGATTATTGTATAGAACATTATAAATTTTTTTTTGGAAAAATAAGCATATTTTTCAGTACCCAATATGCTTTTCCTCCTCTGTAAAAATTTTCATGACCATACCCTAAGTGCAAGTGTACTTACTCCACTTGTTTCTCTTTCCAACTAGCCCTCAATTAGATCTCTAGGCTTAAAAATGAGATTTGATTCCACACATCCCTCACACATGTGAAACTCAAATTAAATTATTTATTAACTTTTATGACATCATAAAAATTATCCATGCCAAATTTTAGGGTCTGTAACCTTGTGTAAGTGGGTGAACCAAATAAAGGCAAAATCATAGTCTAGGTGCATGCTCAGGCGCAAGAGGTAACTAGAGTGGTTTTTCAAGAAATTAACAGGTTATGATGATTTATGATGTTTTTTTAGTGATTTTATCATCATAATAAAACTCAATACCTTGAATTTAAGATCTGCAAGAGTACTCCATAGGTCTGCAACTAGGCTTTTTGGACAAGAATGAAGTATTACAATCACTCTTTTTGGCCCAAATTGGTGTATTGAATGGATAATATACCCCATTAAGAGACATTTAAATGTGTATATAGGTTATAGGACCTCTGAACATTCTTTTAAGGCCTTTTTACCTGATTTGGAACCTTACCACCACCTTGTACATTCACAAATAGGCTTACAATTTAGATTTTTAGGCTTATTCCGTACTATCTATCCTTCATACATGCCACCAAAGGATTATATATGTGTTAAATAGGCCTATATAGGTCATAAAAATGTTTATATGGTAATTCAAATGCATATTAGATCATTGGGGAGGTTTTCATTGGGTATATCTTGCAATGACTAGTCTTACACAAGCATTCTCATACTACCTTCATGAAATAGACCTAGAGGAGCACTTCCATGGTCAAATACATGGATTTTTGGACATGAAGAGATAGAATAAACCTTAGGTGTATTTTTAAAATTTCATATAATGTTATATAGAATCTAGTTAAGCATCTTGACCTTCCTCATATACACTTGAACATGTTTTGCTCCCTCACGAGGGTTTGAGAGCAACCCTACAAAATAGACCACAATAGCCTTTATCTTTAATTTTAATCACTTGAAAGGGGTAAAATAAATATGAGGATATTATAAAGGACCATTTTAATCTCACACATACCTCACAATTACACTTGAAACAAATCTTGCATCTTTCAATCATATGTGTGCCCAAGGCTACCCTTGGTTGGGCTATAGATGTTCACTTGACTTTTTGACTTCAACTTGAAGGTAATCCTCTCATATTAGTGTTTTGGCACATTTTAGGTCTAATAAAATGTTAAATTCTTGTTTTCATTCTCTTATTCATCTCTCTATAAACACCTTGATCTCATATCACAGTCACAAATCTCCCTTCTCTCTGTTTAGACCCTAGTAGGCCTGTGGGTGGTTGTTTTTAGGCTTATCCTTCTTTCCTTCACAATATAATTAACCCATATTGAATTAGAGGATTAAATATTTATATTAAAGGAGGTATTGAAACTTGAACATCATTATAACTATTTCAAGGATGCACTAAGATATTGTCCATTAGTTATCTGTTTGAACTTCTTCATCTACACTCAGAATCCTTGTTGAAGAACACCAAAAAAATATTATCATGTTTTGATATTTTATTTTAGATTGATAATAACCTTTTAATATATCATTATAAGTTTCATGATCTCTCACATGATTTCACAAAATTATTTTTAGTTCTACTTGAAACACACGACCTCCAAAGCATGATGTTTGTTTAGCTGCAGTTGTGTCTTTTCCATCCTTAAAGTCTATGTGTTGGGTTATGCAGTGATAATTTAATTGGAGATGGGATAAATATTTATGAAATTTATTTAATGGGTATGAGGTTTTAAAGGACTACTTGGGAAACATCTGGAATGAGTAGATCTCTCAAACCAATAATAATCCTATATGTTCCTTTTGAAATGCCCTAATTGGTACTCGGATATTAGATTGTATAAGCATTGAATGAATTGAATATTACCATAGTAATTTTTTTTCCTAATTACCTATTCCATTTATCATATTATTTATCACTTAGGTTCATTTAGGTCTTAAGATGGGCTCTCGGCCTTCAAGGCCTCTTGACTCTTTTCATGTGTTTCATCTCATGGATCTTAAATAAAATATTCATATGACATGTATGAAACCTTGAAAGGGTTGGGAATTTTTCTTGGGGATAATTTAGGGTGTGGAGAGAGTGTGAAATTTGTGTGACATTCCACTCAAATACTTTGAGCTACATTGGATCCCTCAAAACTTCAAACCCTGTCATGTAGGTTTCCAAACTGCTTGGCTACCAAGATTTCTTGCCTATACATTGATCTCACATGTCAAATGATGGTAGATATAAGTGTGATAAGGTTTATTGGGACATAATGAGTCATTTTAATTTTCTCAATTTACCTTCACTATCTCATTCATGCATCAATCATGCTCAAAATTGAGACTTGGTGTTTTTCTAGGGTTTAAAACCACCTCTTGGTCTTAGTGATTGTTCATAAAGGAAGGGCCACCAATATGAGAAATATTATGATGGATTTGAAGGACATTAGGACCCCCTCCTCTAGTAAAATTATCAATTCCAAACTCACTCTGTTCTATATGTACCAAGCATGTGAAACTGGTCTTCACAACCTTGCTAAAGAGCCGATGGAGATTTTGATTCAAATTTTGGCTTCCTAGGACCTGTATAAGATTTATATTCATGGAAATGACCTGAGGAAGGTGAGGAGACACCATAAAAACATTTTCACCTGAATATGGATCATTTCTATCTGTGCAAGTGCCTAAAACTGGTAATAAAAGAATAATTTACTCCCTTTTATACGTTAAACCTATAAAAATGACCATGATTAGACTTGTACTGATATTATTTACATATATGAATGTTAGATATTTTTTTTATTAACTTTAAAAAGGGTGTTTATGTGCACATGTCATCTTTGTTATCTTTGACATTGACTTATGTGACATGCTTACAAGATATTTGATGTCTTTAGAGACTTATTTACCTTTAAACCATGCTTGACAATTAGACCACACAAGATGACCTTGGAAACAAATCTAGACCTCATGTCAAGACTCAAAATGGTGACTTGGACATCCCTTACACCTTACCAATAATGACCTCCACAATAAGTATATAAGATAACAAAAATATAGTGAGAACAAGAAACCTTAATATGTTTGAATACCTTAACATATGCTAATTTACCTTAACATTTCCAAAACATGACATATGCTATTTTAGACCTCTAGATACCTTTTAATCTCTTCTTCTCATGCAAGCATACTCTTTTAAAGTATTAATGTCTCATTTTATGACCCAAGACATGACTACTCAAATTGATATGTAGACCACTCTAGTACACACCATGAAACCTTAAAATATCTTAATCAAGACCTTCATTGAACAATAATACCATCATGAAATCTTGTGAAGTAGGCATAAGACATCACAAGACATAACATGGCTATCAACAGGGTTCAATATGAGCTAGAGATAATTTTTTTTGTGAACTTGTCCTATGGTGGCCAAAATTTGGCTAATAGTAATACAAAGGGGTTAGTGGTCAATTATTTAATGAGGTAGTGTAAGGAGGGATCATTTGCATACCCTTTGTGTACAAATTCCAACTGATTTTGAATGAGCATGGAGATGGAAGAAAGGTAAGTTTGGTCTTTGAATGTGCATGAGAGATCATCTGCCATGACATTGACTTTACCATTATATAAGTGATTTCATAATCATAGCCCATGAGTTTGTTGAGCTATTTTTGTTGTGTTGGTGATGAGACCCATTGTTATAGGAAGTAATTCAAACTCTGGTGATCAGTTTTGATATAAAAATGGTTCCCAAGTAAGGCTATTATTTTTATATTGCATGTCGAATTGTCATCATTTCCTTTTCATATGTAGAGAAAGCCAAATTTCATCTAGAAAGGGATTTGCTAGTAAAAGCAATAAGATGACCCTATTGGAGAAGAACAACAACCAGACCATTGCAATAAGCATCACTTTTGCTGGTGAATTTTTTGGTGAAATTTGGCATGGCCAAATTTGGTGTGCTACACATAGCCTATTTTAGTGCCATGAATGCCTGGTCAACTATAGAATCCCATGTGAATGCATCCTTATTCAATAAAGAAGATAAGGAAGCTGTAATATTTCTATAATCCTTGATGAACTTGAGATATTATCTTGTAAGTCCTAGGAAAACATGAAGGCTCTCAAGGGTTGTTAGACGAGGCTAATATTTCATGGCACTGATTGGATCCACAGAGACCCCATTGACTAAAATAATGTGACCTAGATATTCAACATCCTCTTGATCGAAGGAACACTTGGACTACTTGGCACCTAATTGATTGTCTTATAAAATTTGTAATGCCCTATCAAGATGATAGATATGTTTGGTCCATGTGTGGCTATAGATCAAAATATCATCAAATAAATTCAAAGCAAATTGATAGAGGAAAGACCAAAAGAGTTTATTCGTTAGTACCTAAAATATTGAAGGGGTATTTGTAAGTCTAAATGGCATGACCAAGAATTCATAGAGACCATCATGAGTTTGGAAGGTTGTCTTTAGAATGTTAGTATGATTCATGCATATTTGATGATGGGTTGAATGAAGATCCAATTTGGATTTTTTTTTCCCCATAGAGCTCATCAAGAAGCTCATCGATGACTCGAATTGGGAATTTATCTTTGATAGTGAGGTGGTTAAGGAATAGAAGCCAATGCAAAGGTGTTATGACCCATCCTTTTTGTGGACAAGAAGTCTTGGGGAGGATTATGGATTGGTGTTAGGGCGAATAGCTCTAGACTTGAGAAGTTCCTATACTAGCAATTCAATCTTAGTCTTTTGCATATGAGGATAGCGATATGGCCAGATGTTGGGTGGGATGCTTCTTGGAAGGAGTGAAATGTGATTATCTTCAATTTATGAAGGGGGAAAATTCCACTGACTTTATAAAAATTATTGCATGATTATCAAATATGGTTTACAAATCATCAAGGTAGTTAGTAGCACTAGGGAGTTAGAGTTGGATGGAGTGTAGTTGGGAAATGACCCCATGTGAGACTTTATTTATAAGCTTTTCCATGCGATGGGAACTGATGATGTGAGAAGATTTTGGAAATAAACTCTTTAATGTGTGCTTCTATCCACTATATTTAAAATGCATCCAAAGCTTAGATAAGTCCCATAGAATAGGTCTCAATGTGCAAAGCCATTGTGCCCCTAGGACCACATCACATCCCCCTAAGGGTAGGGAAAACATAATTGAGTGAAGATTGTAATTGCCTATCATGATACACATATTATGACACTTCCCTTTACATGGTATTGTTCCCCCATCAACAATCATGACTTCAAAGCTATAATAAGGGTGTACAAAGTAGTCTGCCTACTTAGCAATGTGGGGATCGATGAAATTGTAAATGCTACTAGATTAAATGAGGATTGTGAGAGGGATGATTTTAAATAACCCCTTAACCTTCATGATTTGAGGGGTGGTAATATATTTTGGTGCATGTAGAGAGATCTTGGGTTGAGTCTCCTGAGCCATTAAGGGGGCTTTATTTTGTTTGAGCATCCTAAAATTCTTGGATATTAGGCTCGATGTCCTGCTCTGTCAATAATTCCACATCTAACAAGTATAGATTTTGTGTGATGCACATGTTAAACTTAACCCATTTGTCATCACAATTATAACATAATCCTTTCTCCTTACATGCCCACATATCTACCTCAGTAAGGCACTTGACCAGTGTGGTTATGGTTGGCCATTGGTTCATTGTGTTCCTTATAAGTGGGAAAGAGGGAGGTCAACATTGCATTAAGAGTTTATCTTCTGCTAACTTATCCAGACCCAAGGCACCAATCATGTTTTTGGGATGAAACATTTTCACCTCCAAGTGTATTATATCTTTGAGGCCACTAAAAAAATAACTCTTGAAGAAGTCATCTAATAACCCTTTAGTGTGATTAGCTAGTTTCTCAAAATCAATCTAATAATCATGAATGGTGCTTGTCTAATAGAATTTGGTGAGGACTCTTGTAAATTCATAGAATGCCAAGGGACCAAACCTACCCAAAAGTAAGGATGCAAAGGTTTTCCAATTGGGTTCATCATTTGAATTGAGATACTAATGGTTTCATTAGAGTGCTTTTTGTTCCAAGTGGAGGGAAGTAATTGGGACTTTGTTGACAGAATAAGTATTGTGAAGGTTGAAGAATTGCTCGACTCAATATATCTATCCTATAGGATATGTACCATTGAAGCATGGAAATTCCATCTTGGGCCCACATGATGTGTGGGGAGAAGAGAAAATATTCTCTAAATAAAACTCCTGCAATTTGTTGAGTAAAAGGTTATTCTATTGATTCAATCCATGCATCATATTGGTTAACTCAGTGAGCTAGGATTCAATGTTGTAATTTATTCCTACATGATCTTTGTTCTTGCATGGGTGGATACCATAACCAATGTTTTTTTAAAATTGATTTCCACTTGATTGTTCCTACCAAAAGTCTATTGGTAACTGTGCAATTACCAAAACTACTCTATTATTGGTCTTCTAAAACTATTATGTTGGATATGGGCCCCAAGTCCATTCGTCTACCTAAGGGTTTTAAGGAGTCTCTCTATCCACCAATGTTGTCTAAACAAGTATTGTTCTATAAAAAAATTGTCCATATATTTACCCCTAAGTGACAGTTGTTGGTTTACCTCATGGGTGAAAACTAGTCAATCAAGATGGGATCCTCGCCCTTTTTGCTGGCAGGTCCTTTCAATGGGCTAGTTACTTTGAGGTTCCTGTGGTACTCCTCACAATGACTATTAGGGCTTATGCCCAAGTACTTCCCATAGTTATGTTGAGGGGTATTTACCCTTATCTGAACCTAAAATGAATATTTAGAAAACAAGGGCAAGGACATATATTTTTGTAAATGGCACAGCTCCTGGAAAGCCACTGTTAAAAAACTTCTCCAAAATCTATCCACATACCAAGAAAGTGATCCAATACCAGATGTAAGGATATTTATACATATATTTACGAACTACAAAAAATAAATAAATAATAAAATGAACTTTGAAAAATAAACCAAAATAACCTTTAGATCATAGGCCACCTTAAAGGGGCAACCTCCTTTGAGCATGCTTAATACAATAATTTTCATGAATACCTTCATTGGGCCTCAACACTTACTTAAATACTAAATATATTCTAACAACTACTACTTTATATGTATATGGGATAACTCAAATATGCTAAAGGGATGACTTACAAACCATATGCATCCATAGTGACTAATACACTAATAATGCAAAGCGAAGGGTAGGACACGGGTTCTTAAAAGTTCATCTCTTTAACCTACAAATAATAATTACACATGAAGTGGGACATCAAGTGGAATTTCTAGATATGCAGCCTAATAAACACAATGACTACATATCCAATAAGCTTGTCAACCTTATTCCACTTGTATAACATGTAGTTCCCAACAACATCATGGAAAGTATCTTCAACTGGAGGTTTGAGTAGAGAGGATAAAATGAATAAAAATTGAAATTAGTAGGGGCTATAGACATGATTGATCTATTCATCATATAAAATATTGGAAATAAGAAGTAAGAGAGTCACCAAAGTGAGTTTTAAGAACACCTAGTGTTGAATGATAGTGGCATACTCACAGATTAACCTTTGACAATGCCAATGAAGAGATGAGTGATTTTCACTTGGCAATTGCATGGCATAGGTGTCTTAAATCATTAAGGCAACTAATGCCATGCATTTTTTATATATGTTATATAACTATATTAACTATAATAATATATATAATATTATAATACTCTTATATAATATAACATTCATTCATAATTATAAATATATATCAAAATATTAATATATGTATTATTATTATAGTAAAAATATAATACACAACTATATATAATATATTAATATTACAATAACAATAATATTCAATCATGTATTTTAGTACATATATTATTAATAATATGTAATAATATTTATAAAATTAGTGTGTGTGTGTGTGTGTATCGTAATATTTTTTTAATATATTACAATAACATTTGATAATAATTATATTTATAAATATATAATATAATTTTATACATAATATATTATATACTATTATACTATATATAGATATAGATTTCAGAACCTCAATGTCTTGTCCCCAAGTCATTGACATTGCATTGTTGATTCGAGTTGCACGAGAAGTAGAGCCCTGTCACAATCAAATAAGTTCTCATGACATCCTCATCCATTCTTGAAAATAGAAAATGGCCAATCAAAGATGTTGACTCCCTGTAAGCTGCATACCCCTTTGCAATGAGTGCAAGTCATGTAAATCCACTAATCACCTTAAATTTGGGTTTGGTGTATGATATGGGTCCTCTAGTGTACAATAACACCTCCAATATATTATCATTATCCATCACCATCACCACTCAACTCAACTTAAAATATTTCACCACTTGCATGGTATGTATGGCTTTGTCCTTCCCCACTATTTCGTTATTGCTCAAGATCACTGTGAAGCAAAATATCTCCTCCCCACACAACACATTGTCATGCCGTATGAAGAAAAACCCAATCTTATTTTCCACTGTCACCTCCACCAAAAATTTAAAACTATTGATGTTTAACCCTTCGTTAAAAAAGCTTACATGGGATCAACAATGATATCACTTATCCAATATAATTTACACCTACACTTGCAATTGTGTTAAATTTTAAAATGGCACGTTAATGTAATAGTGGTGCAAAATGATAGTTATATCAAATAAAGGTGGCAGCAGATTTGATTGGATGGTTTATATTCTCAAGGGTGGATGAGGACATCATGAAATTTGATTTGATTGTTGTAGGTCTCCACATCTCATGTGCAACTCAAATCAATGACGCAATGTCATTAATGTTGGGACAAGGCTTTGAGGTACTTAATTCTTTCTTTTAGCTTCCATTCATCCATGATTTCAATATATTGACACCTAAAGCAATTACATTGAGCTTAAAAACATATAAAAGCACCATACTCAGACCCCTAGAAGAAAGGGCAAGACCATATACAACATATAACTAGTAAAATATTTCAAGGTGAGCGAGGTGATGATGGTGAGGGCCAGTGATAGGGTATTTCAGGTTATATCATACCCTATAGTGTCCATATCATGCAACATACCTAAATTCAGGGAAATTATTAGATTTACATGCGCTACACCCATTCCAAAGGGGTTTACAGTGTGCATGGTGGTGGCATCCTTGATTGGTAGTTTTCTATTGTCAAGGGTGGATGAGGACGTCATGAGACATGATTTGATTACAATATGAATCCAAAACTGATATGTAGCATGAATGAAAATTATAATGTTGTTGATGTGGGGAGAAGACATTGAGTTCCCAAAGTTTATCTTGTAGCTTCTGTTTTTCCATGTTATTAATAAATTGACACCTAGGGAAATTACATCAAGCTTAATAACATAAAGAAATGCCATACTCAAACCCTTGGAAGAAAAGGTGGCCACAATTGGAGACTATCTCCATAATCATCTCATTTATCCCTGTTGGCAAAAAAACATAATATTTAAGGGAACACTAGTGAGGAAACATATGTTTTAGAAGGATTATTAAAATGAATATCAAATTATTATGGCTTAACGCTTCATGCATAAAAGGTGATATGGGGTTAGTGGTGATGTGTCTCTTATGACGTACTATTTCTAATTTACAATCTTTTTTTTACAAAACCCTTCTTTACCAAAATATAAAATTACATCCTTTCCAATGCAACTTACACTCTTTAGTATGGTAGTTGTAACCTCCACAAAAGAAGCTATAATAGATGATGTGGTTCCTAATTTTAGATAGATCAAATTGTCATAGCACTTGGAGAAAGGATGCAAAGACTATTGAGGATTCGATCCCAAGTCCATCAGGGTACCTAAAATTGATAGTGTTTGTGGTCCTAGCGATAATTTTACCTATCCTCCATTCACCAAATAAATAGAAATGATAACTACTGTTATAATTAAAATAATTAATGTTAGTGTCATTGAGAATGAGAATGGAAAAATCTTGGAAATATATGTGTATACATATAACCCTGCTCGCTTCATTATTCTGGTCAATATCATATTAACTTCGCTTATTAAACAATTATTTATACTAATATCACCTTCCTCTAGTCACTAATCTAATACCCTTATATTCACCTCGTCACACTAACCTCACATTTCCCACATATCAATTAATTATCCTATTACACTCTTATAACATTCTCATTAGCTTATTTAACTTTCATTATATCCTTTTTTGATAGTTTTAATTTCAAAACCCAGACACTCTCTAATCACACTTAATTAGCCTAATAAGATCTAGAATCCCATGATGAACCTTGAGCCCACACATAATATCCTTCTAACATATTTCAAGTAATTGTTAATTACATGGAAATTCCTAAACCATCGATCTTACCACCCACAAGATTCAAATATAGCCTTCAATTTTCTTTACCACCTTCTATTTAAACCAACCTTTCCCCATGCAAAACCAACTAATTTATAAGCAACATTCTCATAATATCAGTGTGTCCAATGCCATCCTTAAAATCTTGAGTAGCCATAGCAATTCAACAAGCAAGCATTCAAGCACTAATACTCTATTCTATTGAAATCTTTAGTATCAGCTATTGTTAGCCACATAGTCTATTGAAGCCAGAAAAGCTTTGGTGTATTTATCTTGTATTCTGTTCTAACCGTATGCTGTCTAGATTAAATAATTATGTGTATTTAGAAGGAAATATACTGATTAACCACAAAATTATACTTATTAGCTAGCTAAAATGGTGATAAACATGAAAACAATCTCATTCCAGAGCTTTTTCACTAAATTGTTTCTCTAACTTTTGTTTTATGATTTCTGTTACGAACCTGCAGCTGCAGAAGTGCATGTTTATAAATGATAGCCATGATATTTTTCAACATAAGTGTTGTTTTTTTTTATATAGCCATAACATTAAGCTTGAAAAGTGTGACATAATCAATCTGGGTTGTGTCAGGTATAACATTGTCTATTTTTATTTTTGGAATCTCACATTTTTGTATATATAATTTTTTATACTGACTGTGGCATCGTCTCTCGGGCCTGCAATTTTGTTATTGGTCTATTTTTTTTTTTTTTCTAAAGTAGTAACACCTCCTTTTGCAGGATGCCAGTCCAAGAAAGCGACATTTTGAAAACCTTTTATTAATCACACTTTAATTTGGGGTTAATAAATTTGTTTGATTGTCTGTTTAAATTATTATACCTCTTTTTATTATCTATTTGTTTTTCGAGGTTACAAGAGTGTATGCTTTCTCCTTACATTCATAGGGTAATTTTTAAAGATAAAAAACTGAGTAAGTTTTCAACTTTTCTTTTTCTAGGGGCAATGTGACATGAAATTCATCCTCACATACTTTTCATGGTCTTAGGGGAATTATGATGTAGATTTCACCATCATGCATAAGATCACATTCTGTGTTTTAACAAAGTATAAATATCAAGGACAATTATCGCTAGACTAAGCAGATTTCCCTATATAAGATCCCATGAAGTGAGGAAGTAACACTCCAACTCTAAGGTGTCAAACAACACCCTACGTGTACTTTGGCTCCACGTACCAAAAGTTGTTTAGGGGACATCCTTAGAAGAGCTAGTTAAACCTAGCTTAAGACCTCTCGATCGCAACATAAATCTAGGGCAGAGAAAAAACATTCTCAAAGATAACTCACTAGGTACAAATAGTAACTATACATTAAAGCCATCATTTTTTTTAAAATGTATTATTTAAGTGATCGTTAGTTTTAATTGTAACGATGATATGATTATACAGTATAGAGTGGATCTATATATTAATTATTGAACCAAACCTAAAGTTGAAGAGGATAATTCATAATGGATGTCCTTACAAATAAATTAATGCAAAACTAAAAACAAAATACAAAACCAAAAACAAATCATAATGAATATCTTATACGTAAATTGATATAAATTCAAAGAATATCAATGTCACTCATCTAAATAACCATCATCATCAAATAAAATAATGATCATTATCAAATAGAATAACTATTATCCTCAATTATCATGAAAAGTCCTATACTAATATATATGATACAACAACCATCATTAAATAGAACAATCATATTCATTAATCACAATAAAATATTGAATATTATATCTATAATAAAATTACTCATTTATATAAAACAACATAATTAATGATCTTATCCTAAGATAACAAACTTTACTTCATCTACATTGTTATATCCATAAAATAATGAATTCATAATTTTTATGATATAAAAATTAAAAATCTTTTTAAGTTTATGGTAGAAAAAAACAAACAAACAAATATATTACTTTTATCATTATTTTGTCACGTGGTGTTTTTTTCATCTATATCGTTACATCCATATTTTATATAAATTATTTGAAATAAAAGAAAAATAATAATAATAAATTATTCATAATTTTAAAGATATAAAAATTAAAAATTCTATTAAATTTATAAACAAAATGAAAAAAACACTTTACAAATAAATATATAACTTTTATTATTATTTTGTCATAATTGAAAATTTCCCGTCTACATTTTTATTATTGTGATGATGTACCATGCCACATATATAATATGGATGAGATGTTTCACGTGCTTTTTTTTTCTTTTTTTTGCCCGTCAGAAAAATTACTATAAAAATATGAAACGATAGTTGTTGGCCAATAAGGGGGCTGCCCAAACACTTTTATGGGCCCACATTATCACCATATTTATTAGCAGCCACCGTACAAGTCTCGCTTACTTGACAGCTGTCCGCACTCCCTTTTCCACGCGTGTCCTCCTCCCAACAAAGACGTCTCATTTTTTTTCTTATTCTTGTTGACATTTATACACACTGAATTTTGAAAGGTAGAATAATAGTAAATTTGTGAACTAACATCCAACAATTTAAATTGATTTCTTTATTTTCTTTTAAGTTTTATAAATTGTTTTTGGTTTTATAGATATTAAAATTTATTTCTATGCATTTATATAAGTATCTATTCAAATGATTTTAAAATATAAGACTTTCATACTTGATAAATTAAAATAATAAGTATAAAATTTATTGTTTTAATTTATCTCAAATAAATGGACAGAAAAGTGAAGTGGAGAATTATAATATAATGAATGTGTTTACTTATTTTTATTTGATCGAGTAAACACTTTGGTTTTACAAGGAACCAAGAACCATGAAAGTGTTTCAAGGCCTAAACAGTAAAAACAACAAAAAACAAGCTAGTTAACTCTTTAGGTGGTGAAACAAAACATAGTTAAAAACAGATTTGGAGGGGGGACCGTTCGATGATTCCCTTTCATCTTCAGATATCTTCTCAAGTGCACCCCGCTTGTTCTTGAAAACTTTGGCCCTCGTCCTATTGTTGGGTCCTTCAGCATCGTCTCAGGGGAGGATCATACACAGTGTTTTTTGTCCTTGTACCTGGAGAGGGGTTTTCTTAATTGGGGTCATGCTAGGGATATTAGGTGAGGGGGTCTCTGTCATCATCAGTGGTTGCTTAATAAGAGTCTGATTCACTTTGTTGGAATGGATGAAAGATTGGACAATCATGTCCACTTGCCTATGCAAGGCATTCCATTCTTGAATGAGACTAGTCAGTATCAACCCGACTCCCTACAACTTATTGTTGAACATATCCAACTGTTCTTTATTGTTTTTCATTTCTTCAGATAGGAGAAGTTTACCCTTCCCAACGACCTCCATGGAGGTGCCCTCATCCAAAATGGTTTGGGCTTAGGGAGAAATAACTTCAGTGGGAGGTCATCAGCATGGGTTTTTGACAAGCTAGGTTGGGGAGTACTGGCAGAAGGGCGGTAGGATCCCAAGGTAGGGTCCTCCTTTGAGGATTCCTACTCAGTTGAGGACCCCCTTAGGGGAACCTCCCTACCTCGCAAGGTTTGGCCATATTTTACCAACAATATAAGTCCTTGATGTAGTATAGGGTTTGATTCATTACCCTGGTGGGCAAGAGCTGTGCATTCCAAAGACATTAAGAGGAAAAATAGGAGACTACTCTTATAGCCTTGGAAATGATTTAACAAAAAAAAGTTGTGGGAGAAAAATAAAGTATACTTACCCTCAAGAGTCAGGTATCTCATCACCTAAAGGCAAACCTCACGACAATACTGCAGGAGATCAACACAGGAGAAACCCTTCTTATCCATTTTGACAAACTCGTTTGTGCAAAAGAAGTGTTGGAGGAGTTTTTGTTTTTTAGTTTGATCTTTATAAGCCTTCTGCCCTTCGCACGACATGTCCATGGCTTCACCTATAAATTCCTCTATGACTTCAATTTTAATTCCCCGCATTTCCACCTTTCGCTTATTCCAACCAACAATAAAATCCCTTGTGACATAAACATCGTGCTCGGTATTCCTCAGCATTAGTTTTATGAGTCAACCCAACCATAACTTTTTATGGACTATCTTTAAGCCTCGAACCTCAGAGCAAGAAGTTGGATCTAAACTCTCCCTGTTGGCCCCCATTAGCTCTATACCAACGGACCCAAGGAAGATGTTTAGGAGGTTCTGGGATAACTTGGTTTGACTATTTCAAAATAAACTTGGAAATCCCGCTAGCTCCTTGCTTAAACAATAAATCCACCTCACTTTTTCATAATGACAATTCATTATTTTTGAAACCCATCTCTTGATGAGAGATGTTCGTGCGTGTGTCAACTTGATTGCCATCCTAATCCATTGTACTTTCATTACATATTACCAATTGGACACATTCGAAGACATGGCCTACAATATTAATAATCATGAATGTGTTCACTTTCAATAACCTACAATATTTTTTTTTTTTTTTAAATTGTAATAAAATCGAAACAATTTATTAAAAAAACATATAAATAGAAATACCAAACAACAAATAAATGTTAGGTGTGGAGTCTGATTGTCTTCCAGTATCAGAGGTTAAAATTTTGATATTATTTCAATCAGGTTTTGGAACCCATTCTTTGTATCCCTGATGGTGTGGAGGGTTGTAATTTCATAGTCAATCTGAGCCATTTATTAAAGGTTTTTAGATCTAATGGTAGATGTTATGTTTAGATGTTTTTCATCTTAAAATGTATTGATACATGGCTGAGATGAAAAAAAACATATTGTACACATAGAGGAGGTAGAGAAGGTAGAGAGGTGTAACAGGGTTTGTTGTAGGATTTGTTTCTCCCTTGTATTGTTAGAAATAATATACTAGACACGTTTGGTGGATGTAGCCCATCTTGTATGAACCACGTTAAATCTGGTGTCTCCTATTTTGTGCATATTTATGATTATATGATTCATTTGAAGATAATAATATGTATTTTATAAATGATGATTAAGAACATACATTCTAAAGTAAAGCATACATTAGTTATTAAAACATAATTTAAATGTCAATTTTATAAATGGTAATTACGATTACACATGAAAGATACTTTTATATATATATATAATCTCAAATATAAATTTGCATGCTTTTTCTCTAATATAATTTATATGTGATGATGGCCACTATACACTAGAGCCATCATTTTTTTAAATGTATTATTTAAGTGGTGGTTAGTCTACATATAGAGTGGGTCTACATATTAACTATTGAACCAAAACTAAAGTTGAAGAGCACAATTCATAATGGACGTCCCTATACATAAATAGGTATAAAATTGAAAACAACTCATAATGAATATCTTTATATATAAATTGGTATAAATTTAAAGAATATCATTGTCACTCATCTAAATAACAACCATTATCCTCAATTATCATGAAAAGTATAATACCAATATATATGACACAACAACCATCATTAAATAGAACAACCATCCTCATTAATTACAATAAAATATTTAATATTACATCCAATAAAAATTTATACAAAATTATAAATTTATATAAAAAACATAATTAATAATCTTATCCTCATATAACAAACTTTACTTCATCTATATCGTTACATCCATATTTTATATAAATTATTTGAAATAAAAGAAAAATAATAATAATAAATTATTCATAATTTTAAAGATATAAAAATTAAAAATTCTATTAAATTTATAAACAAAATGAAAAAAACAATTTACAAATAAATATATAACTTTTATTATTATTTTGTCATAATTGAAAATTTCCCGTCTACATTTTTATTATTGTGATGATGTACCATGCCACATATATAATATGGATGAGATGTTTCACGTGCTTTTTTTTTCTTTTTTTGCCCGTCAGAAAAATTACTATAAAAATATGAAACGATACTTGTTGGCCAATAAGGGGGCTGCCCACATTATTAACGGCCAGCGTACAAGTCTCCCTTACTTGACACCTGTCCGCACCCCGTATTCCGTGTGTCCTTCCTCCGTTTTTAATCCCTCTTATTTTCATTTCTTGTTGACATACGGAACATTAAAAAGGTAGAATAATGGCAGGGTTGTGAATTAGGGTTAGCAATTTTTTCGAATTATTTTATGGTTTCGTAGATGTTATTAAAATTTATATTTATTTATTTATCTTGTATTTTATGTGGGTTTAAAGAAATAAAATTTTCATATTTAATAAATTAAAATAATAACATTTATTATTTTGATTGATTTTAAATAAGATTTTGATTAATAGATATTTATATGGTTTTTCAATATTTGTTTTATAATTATATGAGAAATGTTTTATAATGGCGGAGGGGAATTGAGACGAGGAGCTATAATAAAATGAGTGTGTTCACTTTTAATAATCCATAATATTAAAAATTAGCAGCAGTCCTAAAGGTGCAAGTTACGCCAAGGGGGATGTCACTTTATTTTTAAAGAAAATGTTTTTTTGTAGTACTCATGAGTGTGAAGGAGTGGATTAGTAAATTTGTGAAATGTTTTTTTTTAGTTTATTGAGAGAATTTACATTTGTTGTAAATGTTGTGGAAGTGGTATTATACTGAATCTTGATTCCTCTGTTTATCTAAGTTTTACATATTTACTATTCTTCATTCTTGCATAACAGTTGAATGTAAATGTTACTGATTTTTTATTCTATAAGTTTTACTTTCTTTGTCTTAGATTGCCTATCAATTTCCTAGACACATTTAGCATTAAACTGTGAGGCATTGTTCCTACAAATGTTACATCATTTGTAGTTTATATTATGTATTTTGTCTTCTTGGTGTGTATATTTTAAATGTTGATTGTGTCAACGATCCTGGAGACTAAGTTGATCGTATAGGAGTCCTAAGTTTTGTACAACCAATCATTCATCATAAGTTGGTTGCTACTTTCGTCTATCGAAATAATAGTTCCAACTTTTCATAAATTTACTGCATCTATGGATGTGATCTTGTTAGTTTAGGAATTTATTTTCCATTTTTTTGTTTTATTTGGGTTATTCACACACATGTGGTTTAGCTTGCTTAGGTGTCATTTGTCATAAGGAGTTACTTGATCGTCATTTTTAGCTAGTTGGTAGGAGTTACTCCTTAACCGGCTATTTTGGGGATATGTGAGTCACATGTCTATTCTAGGCCTTTACCACTATTATAAGGGCAGTTACTTGTAATCTCTTATTTGTACTCCTTTTGTAAAGTTGAATACATAGAGCATTTGCATGGCTTCCACTCTTGATTTCTCTCGCACAGTGGCTTGTTCATTCATCGTTATTACTTTGTTCGAGCTACAATGCATTCATTATTCCATCTTCAATCTTGGCGGGATCTTCGACATGGTATCAAAGTACCGCTTGTTTGGTTTTTTGTGTCGATTGAGTTTGTTATGAAATTCTGAGTTTATTACAAAAAAATGCCCTAATTTTTTATGTATTGTTGGTAGTTTTCATCCTTGGTAGAGGCATTGGTTTTTATTTTGTTGAGTATGGGGTCCTTCTTGCTCATCCTTGGGCAATGTGGCTTTGCTCTCCAAGTGGATCTCCATCTCTCTTCACTTGATAGTTCACCAACATTGGTTTTTCATTGAGATGAAAAAGCATTTTATTGTATTGGAGTGTAAGTTTTGATTTGAAGCAGGTCCGAGGTACTTCTACAATTTTGTGTCGCCTACTTCGTGATAGGTCACCAAGCCATGATTGGAAACTTGAACGAGGGGCTACTTGTGGAGACTGCCTCTTCGATATGATGCATGGGACTAGATCTGCCCTTTATGCAAACAACCAAGAGTCTCTTAATATGACGATATAGGAAGTAAATATCATGAGCTTCATGTTTACTATCTAAAGCCATGACGCCTCTTTTCTCAACTTCCCCCTACACCTGTATTTTTTTTAAAACCAATTTTCCCTCTTAAACCTTGATGTTGTATTGATACTCCTTCTCTCACCGCCCTCGGGCCTTGTTCAACTCTATTTGACATTTGTTTTGTAATCTGATCTCTATTCTTTTGCCTACAAATTGACAACATTCCTTATTTATTGAAACATCGACTACTCATACCTCAATGACATATGTAATCATACTTCCTATGATCCTACTCCCCCCTATGATTATATATCAACTCACATGTAGGCTACTGTCCCTAGACATCCTACACTGAGACATCCACCACCTACTTGGACTTTTCCTACATGATATTCTCATCCCCCATACATCCTCAATCCACCTCGACCCTTTCTCACTCTAGATGGACTCTCTAGGGACCCACTATGACCCATTCGAGAAGCTATTGACTTGCTCGAGCCCTTGTTTGACCCAGGCCATAGCTTAGGGAGGAAACCTATGGACTAGGCCACATGTTTCCTTCAAAAAATCCATGGCCTAGGCATAATGTGTGAAAATGTTTCTTGAAGGGACTTAAACGGCTAAAAATGACTAGGTTTTTGTAGTTTGGGGGATTAGGGATTAGTTATATTAGATTTTCCTCATTCATTCACACTATCCCTTCTCATTCCATCTCTCTTGTGATTTTTTCTTCCCTCTCTTGACTCTCATGACTTCTTGAATCTCTCTAGGTTCACTCTTGGCACTCTTGAGCTTGATTGGGGATAGGTAATACCATATGTTGCTACACTCTTGCTTGGAGACTCCATTGCTGCTCTCAATTTTTATTGCTTCCTTGTTGTATTAATCCTAAGCTCTTACATTTGGCATTGCACCTGATTTGTGTACATGGTTGGAGCTCTTACACCATTGCAAGTTCTCACTTCACCTCCTCCTTTGCTCTTGGATCTTGGTTTGGACTTTAGCTTGCACCTAGCTTGGTCTTCCTCCTACATTGCTACCTAGATTGGATTCTTTGTTGGTAGAACATCTACACTTCATCTTTGAGCTTGATCTGAGGGCACTTTGCTATGCAAAGTGAAACTCCATCATTTGTGTAGTGTATATACTAGGGTTTGAATTGTTTTAGTGAAATAATTGTTTTGGTATATTGCTTAGAGTAGTGTTCAAAGTTTATTCCATTTGTGTATATTCAAAGAATGATTTAATGGCTTGAAATGTTCCTTGTTGATTACCTTTTATCTCTTTGAAACCTTTCCTCATTTCATAAATAGAGATATACATGTGTAAAACATACTAGAAAACTTGCTCAAACACTCTCTCCCTCTCTCGTTAAAAACTAGAACAATTGCATGATTAGAAAACAATAGTGTTGTTTTGAAAGGATTGCTCAAATATAGAATAGGCATGCTCTTGAACACTTGCCCAAAAATGTCTTTGTTGCAAGAAACATTTTTCAATTGGCCTCAAAGTGCCTTAATTACTAGAT
The DNA here is from genome assembly GCA_037957365.1 of Torreya grandis. NCBI lineage: Eukaryota > Viridiplantae > Streptophyta > Pinopsida > Cupressales > Taxaceae > Torreya > Torreya grandis. Next base: position 3,206,215 of record JARHVA010001261.1, on the reverse strand, counting down.
TTACAGTTCATTGGTTATCTCATTTCTTTGAATATTGTGTCTTTCATATTGTTTATGCAACTAATAGTATAGTTTTAGCTACTTTATTTACCTTGGTTGGATGTGTTAGAGGTTCCTGCATACTTTGTGTTCTCATTTGTACTAGACAAATAAATAAACAATACTCTCACAGAGAAACTCAGACATATCCAAGTAACTACCTTGTCCTCAATATAAATAAATAAATAAATGGATAAATTAACTTGATTGTTTGAAAAAAATAATACAATAAGATGAGAAATAATTAATTTATACTTTTAATGGTTTAAGGTTTAGATGGAAATATGATTAAATAATATTTAAGGAATATTCCAATATTTATATGCTTAATTTTATAATTATTAAAATAATTTATATTTTAAGTTTATTCATTGGTTGAAGAAAATTAGATTAATAGAAAAATTATTCCTGTAATTTTGCATTAGTAGAGACTAATAAGAATATGTAATAGAAAAATTAGATAAAACATAAAATATAAGAGTTAAGTTCCTTAAATCTTTCTCCTCATAATTCCTTGAGCAAGGACATTTTAGAGAAAATTTTGACTTGAACATTAAATTAAAATTAACACATAAGATCATTAGATTAGATTCTTTGATGTGAAATGTTATTTTATGTCATAACATTGTATTAATTTATGTTTATGAGTTATTTTTCATCCATTTCCTATTCTTGAAGTTATGTGTTTAAATGTGTCACTAAGAGGATATAACATGTACTATTTCTTTAAGATTCTTCTAAGTATATGTATAAGTGATTGTGTATTTCAAACCTACCAAAAGATAAGAAAACATGGAGTGTTAGTATTGGAAACTTGCATAGCTTCTAAAGTACAATTTCAAATTAATTGAAACTTGGGGGACATGTGTTAGAGGTTTGTATTAAGAGGATAAAGGTGGAAGAATATTTGAGAGAATATATGAAAGACTGTGTCTATGCATACATGTATTAAGAGAATATATGAAAGATTGTGTCTAGACAAACATGTATTAGGCCTAAAAATAGGGCTTAAATTCAAACTTTTAAGTTTTTATTAACTATCCAAATAAATAAAGAGAATATAACATGTGAGATAGGTTATGTAAGATGTGATTTATTGGACAAATCTACTTTAAGAGGTTTTGAGTATGAGTTCCAACACTCATTGGGTAATAAAGACGTAATAGGCCCAAAAGGAAGAATATAAGCCTATCAGTAAACAACCATTGAAGGTTTAGTCTATATAGTCATTCTTGAAAATGGATCATGTATGAATAATATCCTATACTAAAGTTGATAGTAAGGATTGAAATAGTATTTGCTAAGTGTAAATATTCAAGTTGTGAATAAGAAGTATCAAAGAGAGCAATCAATCAAAGGAGAAAAGAGCATATCAAGGACTCCATTGCACCACGATGCGCGTAGAATGTTTAAAAAGAGAATATAGATAAACAGTACAAAGAAGGTATAATAATATCCAATATAATATAATATATCAATAATGTCTAAAATTAACTATGAGAGGATAGTGAGAAAAGTACATTGTAAACAAAAGTTACGTAATGACTAGTCCATGCCTTTAGATTGTAATTAGGGAATTCAAATATATGAAAATATAAAGATAATTGTAGATAAGGATAATTTTCAACACTCATATTATGTGGCCTAATCATTAAATTGAACATTTTCTATTGAATTACAAAGAATTGAATTAATTAAATCTAAATTAAAGAAATCAAGTTTTTACAGTCCATAAAATTAGAAGAAGAGTTTTTAAAACAATTGCATTGATTAAATGGATTCGATGATAGATATCTTAGTTATACCATACGAGTAAGTTACATAACACTCATAATATTTATTTGCAACTAGACTATGTGAGTAAGTTGCCTAGCACTAGTAATATTTATTTGTAACATGTAAATGAGTCGTGATAGCTATCTTAGTCAATCCGTGTGGTTAAGTTGTTTAGTATTGGTATTTATTCATTCATAACCCATAAATTATTAATTATTAATTTTAAATTTTATAATTAAATGGGAAAACACATGTAATTTATAAAATTGGTCCAGACTCCAAAGGTCTTAATTCTTACTTCATGTGGGATAGTTATGTCACTTTGACTTAAGCTAGTAATTGCTAAACTTATATGAATCTAGTTAATGGGTGGTTCTTTAAAACCCAACACTATTTTCGACTTGTAAATAAGAAAAGGGGTTTTAATTTTCATCCTCATGGTCCAAAGTACCTAAATCAATGATTGTAAGATTTTTTTTGCACCTAACATTGTGTTTTTTTTATAATTTTAAATTGGTTACATGTTATGAGCTTAGGGTTCTACATGGTAACAAAAAAATAAAGGTCTATGGCCAAGTATAGATTAGTTAATGGCTTCATTTCAACTAAAATGATATGCTTTTCACATCAGTGGTTGGGGAAAGGGCTTAATAGCCTTTATTTTTTGTTAATTAAAAGGTGGTTTTCACTTTACTAATTTAATTGATATAGAGGGAACACATGTTGTTAATGAGTAATCCAATGTCCTAGTATTATGTTATATAATTGTAATATATCCAAATGGCCTCTAGGGATTGAAAAATACAAAATTTTAACTCTAATGTGGGCCCATTGTCTATGATTAAGATTACCCTATGCAGTAAATGCAAAATAAAAAGTTATTTTCCAAGACAAATAAATAACCGCCTTGTCCTCACTATAATGAATAAATTAACTTGCATGTTTGAAAAAATAATGCAATAAGATGGGAACTAATTAATTATTATTTTTAATAGTTTAAGGTTAGGACATAAATATACTTGAATAAAATTTAAGGAATATTCTAATATTTATATGTTTAATTTTATAATTGTTAAAATAATTTATATTTCAAGCTTATTTATTAGTTTAACGAAACATAGATTAATAAAAAAGGATTCTTATAATTCTACATTAGTAGGGACTAATAAGAACATGTAAAAAAAATGAGATAAAACATAAAATATAAGAATTAAATTGTTTAAATCTTTCTCCTCAAATTATGAGTAAAGCTATTTTAGAGAAAATTTTGTCTTGAACATTAAATTAAAATTAACACCTAAGATCATTAAATTAGATTATTTGAAATTTTATGAGAATTTGAAATTTGAAAATTTATGAGAATTTGGAAAATAATTTTTAATTATTATTTTTGTCTATATTAAACTTTTAAGAAACACAAATTGGAGATGTAGATGGATTATTTAATTGTGCTAGTGATGCCTAATTCTCCCAATATTCAAGCCTCATTGGGCATTTGAAGGTCAATTGTGGTCATTTATGCTAGCCTTTTATATTGGATTCATGGCAATAAATAATGTTTATGTTAGGATTGAAGTTGGTTATGGCCATTTACCGTAGATTATATGTGTTTGAATGTTAAAAATAAAAAGAACAAGATCATCAAAATAATGATAATTTGACATTTTATTATGGATTAATTTATTATTATTATTATTATAAATTTGAATATAATTTTAATTAGAAATATAAGATTTTCAAAGTCTATAAAAATAAAATTAATTTTTTAAATAAATTGTGTAAACGTTTTTCATCAACGTTAGTTTTTTATAAATATTTTAGATTATATGATCCATAATGAAGATAATAATATGTATTTTATAAATGATGATTAAGATTATACCTTCTAAAGTAGGTCATATATTAGTTATTAAAAAATAATTTGAATATTAATTTTATAAATGGTAATTGGATATTATAACTTTTGGTTTTGTTTAAACTCAAAGGTAAATTTGCATGCGATTTCTCTAATATAATTTATATGTGATGATGGCGACTATACATTAAAGCCATCAATTTTTTTTAATTGTATTATTTGAGTGGTGGTTAGTCTTAATTGTGACGATGATAAGATTATACATTATAGAGTGGGTGTATATATTGATTATTGAAACAAACTTAAAGTTAAAGAGGACAGTTCATAATCGATGTCTCTATAAGTAAATTAGTACAAAATCGAGAATAAATCATAATGAATATACCTATATGTAAATTTGTATAAATTTAAAGTGTCAATGTCACTCATCTAGATAACCATCATCATCAAATAAAATAATGATCATTATCAAATAGAATAACTATTATCCTCAATTATCATGAAAAGTTCAATACTAATGTATATGACACAACAACCGTCATTAAATAGAACAACCATCTTCATTAATATAATTTATATTAATTTAATTGGAAAGGTGAATTTGAGTTACCTTAATTCTAACTAGGAAATCAAGGGAGATAAATTGGAAATTTATTCGTTAACTACTAGTGGGACTCCCAGTGAATTATTTGGAACAAAGCCTACAATGTTGGTTTCAAGTGGCATACAAAGGAGGAATTTTTTTATTTTTAAAATGGTATTAAGGAGAGAAAAAGAAAAGGATTTGGACACATGAGAATATATGAAAGATTTATGGAAAAGGGGAAACTGGAAGTGGAAAGAGGTTTTGGAAGAAAAAAGGGAAGTTTTATCCACCAATGAGGCAAAAAGTGTACCAAGTAGATACTGTAATTAATTTAGTGGTGTATTGTTGTATTGAATTTTTTTTGGATTACGATGTATTTTAAATCTGTGAATAAACCTCAAGTAAACCCTGTAGAAGCTTATGGGAAGTATATTTTGATAAACAACTTGGAAACTAGGATTCTACCCGTATTAACCTAAAATATTTTATTGGAGGAAGTAGTGACTCGAAAGCGATAAATAAATTTAATAAAATATCTATAAAAGCTGAAAGAAGAATAAATAGGAATTAGAAACTATCATAAATTTGAAGAGATGATTGTAACAGATCCAGAGAATACATAGTAAGACTGAATGGATCAATTTATAAATGAAAAAATATATCTTTTCATTTTTGTTTATATATTGTCCTTTAGAAAAAAAATTAGTCTCAGTAAAATGCCCATAACTTTTTCATTTCTTAATGAAATCAATAAATTTAAAATGTTAAAAAAAGCTTGGAATGTGTAGAACAAAACCTAGAAGGAATTTTAGAAAATTCATTATGATGAGTGAGTAGTTTTATGCATATATGTGACAGATTTTGTATAAGATTTTTGTTTCAAATACAGATTAAAATTGATTTGGGTAAGTTTTATGAATGGAGATTTAATATAGTTTGCATATCTTAAAATTTATTTTGCAGATGATCCATCAACCACGGTGAAAAAAAAAATCAATTTGGTTTTTGTTGAGGATTAAAATTTGTGTATAGGTGTTTATCTCCATGCATGGGCGTTACATATATATAAGCCTATTATAGTGTGAAAACCCTTTCTTCATGTTCTGGGATGCTAAGTTGGTCGGGAACATATGTTTATATTATGAGAATTTAATGGGAAGGGAAGTGGGGAAAACTACATTCGACTAGTTTATATTTTATATGAATAAATATATAATGAAAATTATATATATATATATATATATATATATATATATAATGGTTTATATTATATATATATATATAAATTTGTAACTAAAATAAATATATATTATTTAAGTTAAAAATTAAGATAATATAATTTATATAATATAATATTATATATTATATTCTTACTATATAATTAGAAATTATATAGTGGGTAGTGAACCTTGAAATGTGAACAACCTATGTAAATATAACACAAATTTTCCTATTTAAAATATATCATAATATGAAATTTGTTGAGACGAATATTAGTTAAATGCCCTGAAAACATACGGTTTGATTATAAACATTATTTTATACTATGTGAATAAATTACGTAGGGGCAGATGTTTTTATTACATTTCTTAATATTTGGGTTTCTTATGTCAAATGTAAATATTATAAACTTTATGAAGAAATTATTAGAATATGTTTGGAAATGATGACTTGTGTTAATACCTATTTTGTGTTATCTAAAAATTATGAAAAATGGATAATTAGTGTATTTAATTGATTTAGTTAATTTTAGGAGAAACCAAGCTTAACTATTATGAGAAATGTATGATAGATATTTGTTTCTTAAATGTAATTCTATACAAAAATTGAATTATACTTGAATTATCTATTGTAAATAATTTAAAATAGACTTTTGTTGTCATATTTGGTTGGCATGGGATTGTCAATGTATGCTTATTACATCAGAGATTACATGTATGTAATTTTAATCCATAGATT